>DF239018.1:306693-339346 GCA_000507305.1 Breviolum minutum Mf 1.05b.01
ACCCCTAACGTTTGTTCGGCTTCCAAAATAGCAATTCTGGGGTTATTTGGGCGCGTTCATTTTCCCCAATCATTGCCTTCTTTTCTGCTTCTTTGCTTTTCTTCTTTTATATCTGCCCAGGTGACAGAAAGAATGACCCTCATATTGGTCGTAATCCACCGGATTGCGGATTAGACGGATTGGCCCCCAAAACGCGGATTGCACGGATTAGGATTAGGATTGGCCACGTCGTGATTTTGAAGTGCCCAGACTGAGATTACCGGTTTGAGGTGAAAACTTGCAGGATGATACATGTAGGATTTATTAGGTTGGAGGTTGCACCATCAGTGGTGATCCTGAAAATGCCATGTTTATATATGCATATACATATTGGGCAAGCAATGGAAACCAAGCAAACCAAACCGGTTCCATTACGGATTGAATGTGGAACATGGAAAGGAAAATGATTAATAATCACCACCAGGACGACATTGCATGTTTCGTAAGGGATTCCAATCTCAGCCTTCATTTGCCACTTGCTGGGAAGGGTGATAGTTGTTGTCCCCTTAAGGATCAGGTTGTTTCCCTTCAAAAATGGCTTAGTAAGTGCACGAAATGGCCTATAAATGGCCATTTATGGCCATTTGGAAGGGATCCCCACAACCCGATGCGTTTCAGGGACGTTCCAACGATCATCATGGCTTCAACTCTGAGGTCTGAGTTGGGTATCTTTGTTCGTTGGGGAACCCCAGGTTTGACACGTATCATTCCCAGGTGGTACAGTGTACGGGTGGAAAATCAGGATGGTTGTACCCCTCCGAAAAAAGATAAGATGACTGGCTGGAAAATCCAACCATGAATGAAGATGTATTTCTTGTTTGAAAATGGTGATTTTCCAATATGTCATCTTGGTTTGCAGGGGTGCAAATGTGAATTTTGCACCCAGTATACCCTGCAGATCACACAAACTTTGGATATAAGTGGTAGTGTAACGTTTGGGATATGCATCCATGTATCCAGCGGTTTTTTGGGGCCCATGATTGTAAGATTCTTCAATGGGAATTTCAGGGGCCTGGGCCCCCCATCAGGTTCCATAGCTGACTGGCGCCCCAATGAAGAGGTGAACCGGCCATCAGGAAGTCCCTTAATAATTCCCTAATAAGGCCTTGTTTCTCGGGGTACTTTCCAAGTTCAACCTTAAATAAAACAACGAAAGTAACGAAATCATGGGAAATTTCAAGAGTATACTCCAGGTATATACTATTCGTTCCCCAGGAAATAGCTTAAAGACCTTACCAGGATTACTGTAACAGTCTTACAGCCCACCTTGAAAGTTTCCCAGTACTTGGTGAGGATCATCCCAGCAAGCGCTTAGGATCACCCCCATGTATGGGCCATGAATGGCCATTTGGAAGGGGAACAACCCGATCCTTAAGGGGACAACAACCATCGTTATTATCCTCCAGGTACTCCACCCATGCCCTTCCTCCTGTAGGAAATATGGCCTGGAGATGTTGTTTTCCGGGCGTGGATCTGTAGGATCTATCCGAGGGGCAACAACAACAACAACAACAACAACAACAACAACAACAACAACAACAATCACAATCACAATCACAATCACAATCACCTTGGTTAAAAAAACAATAAACCACATCAACTTCCAGGACTTGGGCTCCAATCTGATGATGACATCGTCTTGGACGCCCACGCAGCCATGGAAGCGGAACCGGGCGTTGCTCGGTTGTATAGGAGATGATGGATCTACCCAGGTTATAAAGGGGTTTCCTAAAATGATGGGTTTCCCCAACAAACCCATGGGTTTTCCTACGAAAAATGATCAGCACTTGCGGTGGAGATTGGGGGTACCCAGATTATATATATATATATTTACATAGTGATTCTTTAATGCTATAAGGATTCCTACTATAAGCCAACCAGGAATTCATGGAATGACAATTGGTGGGTTTTGATCACTGCTCACATGGGATTACCCAGGTTATATAGGGATTACCTTCCCGAAAACTAACATGACTGGCTGGAAAATCCACCATTTGAAGATGTATTCGTCAGTGAAAATGGTGATTTTCCGATGTCATGTCAGTTTCCTGGAGAGTATCATGAGCCACTATAAGGATCCCTGTAAACCACTGCTCACATGGGACCCATATTCTTTTGTTTGTTGAAGGTGATTTTTTTTAATGGATTCTACCATGTTAAGTCACCATGTTCCACCACCACTTGGGAGAATATGTTTTACTTTTCCAAGTATCTTATGCAAGTCTAAGAATTTGGGGGGATCAAACGAAGCTAAAATGCATGGTAACTTTTTGAGGGATTTTGCCCAAAGGATAGTGCATTGTTTGGGTTGATAATGTAGTGACCCCTGTATCCTGAAATTAGGAAGTGGTTTAAAGAACTTAGGGTGGGTGGTTTCCAACAGACCTCTGCAACATATTCCAGGTGACCCAAAATACAAACATGAAAGGATTTTCTTTATAAATAGGTGGTTGAGGGGCTGGGGTATGTTCCAGGGGGTATATATATTCGAAAAAAAAACATGGTTGCTTCATTCTTACCTACCGAACTCTTGAAGATTTGCATTCCGAAAATTTGATGGAGCTGGGCGTTTTTTTGTTTTTGGCGTGGGGAGAAGAAAAAGCAGCAACCTCGAAAAAACCAATGGCTGGCTGGAAAAAAATACACCCCGGAAAACTAGCATGGAACCCCAAGATGAGGTTTTGGAAGATGAAGTTTTCACGGAAACCTGTCGAGGTGAAGAAAATGATCCAAGTCTACTAGGTGTTGTTGAGGCTAAAAACAACTCCAGTGATTTGCTGTTTCTGAGCTTCGCAGATCATGGAAAAAATCTGATAAGATTTGAACTCCTTTTCTTCTCTCAGATTTTGTTACAATCACACAAACAGCGTTTGTTTTTGGAAACGTTTTCTTAAACTTCACAGTGTTTGTTTGTTTGTTTGTTTGTTTGTTTGTTTGTTTGTTTGTTTGTTTGTTTGTTTGTTTCCGAGCTCTTGTTTTTGAAGATCATGGAGCTGTCACAGACTAACCGCAGGGTTCCAAGAAATTTCAAAACATCCTGCAGCATCACACCGTGTATGTTTACCCAAGAGTTCTAGTAATCGTCATGTGACCGTCACGCGACGGGGAAAAATCAATGGTTGGGTTTAAACGGCCTTTTATTAAAAACGAACAAACGGCCTGTCATCCCCGACACCCCCGAGGTCTTGAAAACCCATGCCATTGAGAAAGCGCCAGGGAGCCTTAGGTTTCAAACAGCCTAAGTCAACGGTGGTACCCGTCTCCTTTCTTAGAAGAAGACACCGGTCCTTGAAAAACATGGTTGGCAGAAAAAAAACACAAAACTCAAGTTTCTGTTCTTTTTTGTTGTGGAAGAAGTGCACATGTTCTTCAATCTCCACTGTCCTCTCTGAAACATCTCTGAAGTACCAAGGTCATGGATCAAGGGCGACGACAAAAACTGAGAGCAAAATACGCAGAAACGACGAGCCCAACGGGGAAGAGCCCATTCCGAATCTTGATGTGATTGGGGACCTATGTCATCACATATTGTACCATTTGTTATTCAAGTGAATCATGGTAAGATAAATCGAGATGAATCATGATATTCATAGGGGAAAATCACATGAAACGATTCGAAAAACTAGGCAAGTTCAGATGCCGCTCGTACTATTTGACGCAAAAAATTCGATCTTCACAAAAAAAAACCTGCCGGAAATCCCCTGTTGGTCCGACTGTGGAAAGAATCGTCGTTTCCGCCTTCGTTTGGTTTCGTTCGAAGAACCCCCGGTTCCAAAAAAAAAGAAACAGGAGCGAGTGGTTCGGTTCGAAAAAGAAAGCTGTTGGCTCACGGGTTGCTGCTGTTTTTTCATTTTTTTTTCGTGTGATGTGATGGGATGAAAATGCTGTGACCAGGTGTTGCCTCAAAAATGAAAAGACGGACCTGACTCAATTCGGAATGCGACATCACATATTAGTTGAAGGAACTCCAATGAGAACCAGTCTTGAAATGGATGGAAAATGGTTAAAACAACAATTTCCTTCATAAAGATATGGTTCAACATCCAATTGAAACAGCCATTTGTTTCAATGGATGTCCATCAGGTTTCAGGTTTATGTTCTTTCACAAAGAATCTGAGAACTTGAAACTGAAATGTATTGGTTCAATATTGATGCCTTAAATCTCTGACCAAAACATCTGAAGAAAAAGAAAAACTCAGACAGGAGCTAGGTAATCCATTGTTCAATCTTTCTCATAGACTCCTCCAAGTAAAAAAACAAAGATGTCACACATCCCCCAAGTTGTAAGTCACTGGACGGTAGGGATATGGAAAAAAACTATCAAAAAATCAGGCTGCAAATTTCCATCACGGCAAAAATTCACCCCCAAAAATGGAGAGAAAATCGAAAAAAAAAACATCCCAGGATTTGCCAGGGGAAAATCCATGCAGCAAATATGGTGCCACACTGGTGGCCGGTTGACCCTGGTCCACTGGTGGTATTTGCTGCAAAAATATATCCGGGGATGATGTCGTGTCCTACCCGGTTATATAGGGATCATTATAAGGATCCCGTAGTAGTGAGCCAATTTGTGGAATGTCCTAAGGGTTGTTGATGTTCAGATATGATGAAATGTGCCCAAATATATCAAGTTTACAGTAAGTAAGGTTGGCCTTTATTGGGTGAAGTTTTTGGGTTTCAGCAGAAATGATTTCCATCCTTGGAATAGTTTGTAAATAGTCGATTGTCATAAACGAAATCCCCCAAAACTTTTATCTTTGCGATGAATTTTGCCCAATCCAGTGATGTAAAGAATGATATGCCACCAAGTCAAATTGTGTGAGAAGTTTGGCAAAACAAAAACGAGTCTGGAGAAACAGCATGATATGGGTGTTTCCTCAAATGGTGGTACCCCCAAAACACCCCAAAATGATCATGTTTATTAGGAAAACCCATGGTTGTTGGGTACCAGCATTTTAGGAAACCCCGATATGTTTCACCAAACCTCAAAGACCCCAAGGCAAAAATGACAGGATTTCCCCTCAACTCAGCATGCTCCGCCAGGCCGCCCGGCAATCTCAGCAGTCAGGAGAAGTGCGCCAGTACCTGTTGTGTTGGAAAAAAGCACAAGGAATCAACAAAATCAGCAAAATCATCACCAGCTATAAATTTAGTGGCCAATAACTCATAACTCCACTTATAGGGGGTGAAAAAGAGCACTTGCCTATGTATATAAGGCTATTGATAACGGCTTGTGAGCAATTCCCTTCATCCCCGAAAAAATCCAAAGCACTAAGCCCCCAAACGCCCAATGAACCATTAGCTGAACCAAGTTTTGGGGGGGAAAGAAATCCTTCAGTCGATTTGTATGCTAGGCACACATGGAAAAACCTGGACGGTGTACTGTGCCCCTTTTAAAAAAAAAATTGGCCTTCAGCCCCGATCTTAAAAATGAAACTCTTCCCAATTTGGGACCCAAGTTTTTTTGGGTCAAGCGCAATGCCCAAAAAAAACAAAGGGTTTTCTCTTGAAGAAGGAATTCTCCTCCTTGTTTGTTCAATTTTTTTTGTTGTTCACCGGTTCCGTGATACATATCCACCGAAAAATTAACACCTGGCCGCAATGCGGTGGAAGATTGTTTTTTAGGTTTTTTTAATCATAATTTCAGGGTGATGTTTTCACCTTTCCTTTAGCCAAAAGGTCCAGTTTGTACGGTTGATATGGGTTGAATAAGATAAACCCCGTGAAAATTGATGTTTGGAAGATGATCCTTTCCTTTTTGGGGGATCCTTTTTTTCATTTTCAGATGTGTGTTGCTCGCTGTTCGTTTCTCCGGATTCGTAGCCGATATTTTTTGCGGGTTGTTGGCCTACGAGGTGAGGGGACACCGGATCTGCGAATGTGAATGTTCACCGATTGAATCATTTTTCAAAATGCGGAACTACTGATGATTGATGTGGATGAAATATCAATAAAGTAATTACATGAAATATGAAACGTTTCACCAAAAAAAAAGTGGAAACAAATGTGGACGTTAGCGGTGCAATCAGGCAGTGTCTTTCATGCATCACCTGACCCGTTGACGTTCATACTAAATGGATCTAAATGGTGGTGTTTGGTGAGAAATTTTCCTTGAAATGTTGCGATGGATGTCCCTTCATGTTGATTTGCTTGGATTTGTGTGTGTGTTTCAAGTGAAATTGTTTAATACCCTTTGCCATCGTGTTTTAATTGCCTCTAGATGACCTTCATTTGAGGAATATTTGTTTGGTTAATTTTTTTCCGAATCATTGAAGTTTGAAAGGTCACCCTTCCAAAGAGGTTTCAGCTCCAAATCATTCGTGTGGGATTCACAAGAACTCATCCGAACATCATTTCCCTCCCTCAGATGGAAATCTGATCAAAAATTAACGAGGCCTTCCAAACTGGTCGCTCCGCTGTTTCCAGTTGACGATGATTGCTTGAAGTTGTCAAGAACTTCTATCATTTCAACAAAAAACTAGTGCTTGGAAGATCATCCACAACTTCCACGAAATGATGGCCATTTCTTCACCTACTTCGTGAAAGAAAACGGGTGGAGCCAATCTGTTTTCACCCACGAAAATTGGCTCCACTTTTTTCAGTGATCCATAGCTGCCATCGGCTAACTCTTGCTGGTTCAAGTGAATTATCCCAGGTAGAAACTTGTTTTATCCAACAACGGGATGCTCAAAAACTCTTGACCACTGAAATGTTGGTTAAAAGAAACTTTAAAGTCAAGCTGGGTCCACAACACAAAGCCAAGCAAAATCGAAGTCATAAACAACAGAAGTCAAAAACACACACAAACAACCAAACGAGTGATTTTGCTCATTGGAAGCATTCAGTCTTTTGGACTTGAAAGGAATTTCCAACAAAAGTCAATCCGTTCTGTAATATTGATGCATTAAAGCCAAGACATCGAAGGAAAGCTCATCTCTTTTTTTTGTTCCCTCTTGCCCTCATGGATACAATAATCAATATCTTTACGGATATCTTCCTGTGAAAAGGGTAGATCTTCAATGGTGGTAGCAAAAGGTTCTGAGTGATATGGGTTGATTCATCTCCTGACCAATCTCCCAACAAGAAAACCCATGATGTATATAGTTGGGGCCCTGGTTCAGATAGGTTGCTGTCTCCAAAATGCTACATCTCTACTAAAACCATTTTTTGGGGGGAGGAAGTGATTCATGATGAATTTTAAGATGTTGATGTACAACAAAAAGTTGAGATACATCAACACCCAGATTTCTCACCCGCAAAATGACACAACAACGAATGTATACGAAGCACCAAAAAACAAACACAACCAACGCGGGGGGTAGAAGCTTTACCCGCTGCCGTTGGAAGCTCCCAAACCATGCTGAAGTCCGGAAGCCTAATGGCCTTCCAAGGGCGAAGTTGGGAAGATTCCAGGCAAAACATCATCCCCAGTTATTCCTCGCCGATGACTCCCCACTTATAGTGGCAATTTAAAAGGCCAGTTACAGTTTGTTTTTTTTAAACTCCATTTGTAACTAGTAGGGGCCCATCTTGGGTAATTACCAGCTGTAGATTCAACGATTTTGTTTACTGAGGTGTGTTTGGTGAAAGAAAATATATATGCAACAACGCCTCTATGAACATGTTTCAAATATTCATATTGATCCAAGAGTTGTTGTTTGCTGTCACCGGTTGGTATGATCCTTTTGTCTATCAGCATTCATACATGAAAAGCAAAGAAAACTGTTCATTGTTTCCTTCAATACAAAAAACCTGCATGTAAACATGCCTAGGTGGTGGTTTCAAATATTTTTTGGAATTTTCACCCCTAGGGAAATGCTCCAATTTTGAGGGTCGCACATTTTTCAAATGGGGATTAGTTCAACCACCAACTTCCCGCAACGATGACATCCAAACACCTGCTGAGAAGGTATTTGGACCCCCCAATATATACCTAAAAACACCAAACCTCAGAAGGTATTTGGATGTCTAGGGCCAGAATGTAACATGTTTACCAAATCAGTTTTCATGGAAAAACTCTCTGCTCCCGTTTCAAAAACGGTGATGTTTTTGAGGCGTTCGGCTCCATTTTCAGCAGAGGAACCTAACGTCGGGGATGCTCAAAAAATGGAGAAAAGAATCGGCGACTTTTAAAAAAAAACAGGGTTTGCTTAAACATACCCTCCCTAAAACTCACAGCGAGTTTACCCCTGAAAATAGGCCAAGGCATCCCGGGCCCCAAAAAGAAGCCGGAATCGTCAACCCAGTCCTACCAATGTTCCAAACAATCACCTTGAGGGGCTTGAAATGATCCGTAATTTACGGGTTTGTTTTTTGCGATGTTTTATGGGTGGCCATATTTGGATGTAGCAGGAACTTAGTAAATGCTTAGTAAGTGGGTTATAACCCCAATATACCCCATTTATAAGTAGGTTATAACCCACTTACTAACCATTGATCCTAACTTCCTGGGACATCCAAGTATAGCAAAGCCTGTTCAAATGGACTTTTAGGGTGATGTTTTTTTTTAGTGAAAGTATGATGGGTTTTCCAAAAGCAACTGATCAAACAAAAACGAGAAGAAAGCTTGGAGGCCTGAGCGGCGCACATGTTTTTTTTCAGTCAGATTGGTTTGTCACAACAGTTTTTGTATAAATAATCGCTGATGTTAAATCCCTTTATGGATGTTTCCAAAAATAAAGGTACCCCAAAATGGATGGTTTATAATGGAAAACCCTATTAAAATGGATGATTTGGGGGTACCAGTATTTTTGGAAACACCCATAAAGATGTACAGTTGTTCTGTTTAATCTTTTCACATCATGTCTTCATATCAGCACCTGTTGCGATGTGTCACTGTCGATCAAGGGAGTCGTTGAAGCTGCTCCTTCTCTTCAAGATCTTCCCCTTACATCTTCCAATGTTCAAGTTTCTTCAGCCAAGAAATAATAACACAAACGCCTTTACACTCCCCGAAAACTAACTTTTCGGAAAAGATATCTATATAACTCCCTTTTGAAAAAATGGGCAATTTGTTGGGGTATCTACCTTGGATTTCTGCCGGTGTTTTTTTCAACCATGTTGGATCGAGGCCAAGCATCATGCAGAGCCATTTCGAGGTAGGAATCGGAAGCAACCTCGGGAAGTCGCTGGGGGGGGCGAGTCATGGGAAGCATAAGAGGGGCCCAAAACCCCCCTCGAATTCCACGGGTTTTTGTTGGGAGCAAAGACTTCAGAAAACCAAATCCTGGGTGGAAAATATTGGGATCTACTGGATTTACTCTTAGTAATTCTAAGTGACTCATTTGGTGTAAATCAATTCGAAGGGTGATTTCACGGAAACTTTGGAATCGTCCCCTTTTGGACTCCAGAAGCCTTGGAGAATTTGGACATATTTGTACCAGTAGGTATTGGTAAGTTAAGGTGCCCCCTTCTCATGGTCAATTTATACCTTTTTCGAGCTCAGCAACCATCTAAACAAAAGTCATTTCCCCTTTAAACCAATGGTTTTACCCTCGTTGATTTAACATAGCCATTGAAAAATCCCCATCTTTCCAGATAAGGACCATCAAAATGGTGGAGTTTTCTGCCAGCTATCTTCCTGAAACCGCAGTGTTTACACTTAAAGTTGCCTGCCGTCGCTTCTCGACGGCGGGGGGGGAAGGCCTTGGACGTGAAGGTTATTTACAACAGAGGATTCATCGAAGGCGGTTTGGTCCGGGGGGGTTGTGGATTCGTTCGTTGAACCAGACACCTACTTGCTGGAAGAAAAAGGAAAAAAAGAACCTCAAAGAAAGAATTGCATAATAAGAAATCAGTTGATTTAGGTAGGATGTGGTTTAAAAATAAAGTTGGAATGTTTACCCCAAATGCTTTGGGGAACTGATTTTTCTTGGGAGGGGAAAAGTTCAAGAGATTTGGGATTCCCATGAGTGACTGGGTCAGGGGGAGTTTGAGCCAATGGCCCGAAGGTCGTAATAGTTTGCCCAGTTGCCATGGTTAATGACTGGTCAACCCCGGCCTTATTAATCCTTGGTTTCCCTTAATCAGGCTTTATGAAACCCTTATTTCTGGGAGGGGGGGTACGTCAGGGGGTTAGGTTCACTAGCCATAATGGTGTCTTTTTCGTCACGTTTTATCTTGACCAGCCAAGTTCGTTGGGATGTTCCAATCCCCACCAGGATGCAATCAATCATCACCTCGTCACCATCAGACATGACATGAGATACATTTTGTTTGGGACTCCAGGGATCACATTTGTTACAACGCTTCAGATGGCCACTAGCAGATGTGTTTTGAGCATGCTTGGGTTTCATAACTCGAAAGTCATTTGATTATTTTCTATCTCACAAGAAGGGGGATTGGTCATAGAGTATCTTTTGTAACCTTGGTATTTTCACAACATCACCAAAGAGGGGGGAGTTTAGCCAATGGAAAATCTCCCTCCTTCTGGGGTTGGCGATGGTTAAACCTCCACCCGTTTTTTTTGTGATGTTTATACAGGGGGACATGACTCAAACCTCAAAAAAAGGTCCTGCAGATGTGCAAACTGATTTGTCAGATTCCTGCCGTTCATGTGTTCGAGGTTGTACTCGACACATCTCGACACTGGAAGTTGTGTATGTCCAACCCATCTACCATACCATACCATTTTGATGGTGGCCTTTCCGTTGCATTGTCGTTTGAACCGGGGGGTTCTGGTTGTTTTCTTTCTATTTCTTCAAGCGGAATCTGGTGGTTGGTGCAATGAGTTGACGTTTTTCTACGCTCGCAGCGTTTCGGAGACCAGAATTGAGGTGTGTTAGGACCATGGCCGTGTGAAAAATTCTCCCCTTAGATGGTGATGTAGTGGTGATTCGCCATGACAAAGAAACAACAGAATCTCTGAAAAAATGATGCTTGCAAAACTTTCTCAGGGTTTCCTTTTGTGGTTTTCATATCAACTGTTTACAGACGAGCTGTCAAACTTTAGGTGTAGCACCTTGAGTATGGGGGAAAAAACCTGGCGAATCCTAACCTACTCGTTACCAAGAACTAATAAAACAAATACAACTCTACAATCTACCAATTATACAAAAACACAAGATAAACAATATGTCAAAAATTACTGCACTCATCTTGCAATCATCAATATTGATAAGATTCTCATCATGCCGTCAAAAGAGAATACACAAATGATACTCATCTGTACAACTTATGATATTGATTCATATCATCCTTAGCAAAAAAACTCTCAAACAAAGTCACAAAGGCTCAGCTCAGACGTCTCATGAAACGTGCCCGAGAAACCCGCCATGTGGGCCTAGCGTTGGTCACTGATTTCTGAGGCGGGGCTCTTTGCACGACTTTCAAATCCGCGATATTTTTTGCCCTTGGTGGCAGGGACTTTCTTTTCAACCAGGTGAATATTTACCAAGAATATGATAAATTAGTTTTGGTGTTAAGTTATTTGTGTCTGTAAATATATATATAGGTATATAATATATATATATATAGTTATATATATATTCATATATACATCATAGAGTTGTTTAGTTTGTAGCATACAAAATATATCTCTTGAGATGCTACGTGTACAAATTCCAAATTCCAGGAAGGCAGCAACGAGGTGTGAAAATTTGCAATTGTAATGAATCCCCATTTTCCTACTTGATGGCTCATGATAGTTAGGCACTACTTCTAAGTTGGGTTCAAACTTATGCCTAAAATCAACCCCTCTAAGTTGGTTTTTACGTCTGCCAGGGTTATAAGCCAACTTCCTGACTGATTACTATAACCACCATTAGCCACCAAGTACTATTGATGGATGGTTCAGAAACGGTGAGGAGCATCGGTTGATTTTATCAGGTGTTCCACAAGTCCATTTCATCCTTTCGTCGGGTTTCTATTTAAATCACCAGTCAAGAACCTTACCTGAAACCTGGAAGAAATCAGGCTTTTGAAATATCTGAGAAAAAGGGTTGATGGTCCTTCGAATACATGTTCTCCAAAAGCAAGATTGGCAGTTGGTGAAGTAGTACAATTCGTTTGCTTTTTCTGGTTGATGGTTTTGGCTTGGAAACCACCATCCAGGGAACCTCCACCAATCACCAGCCACTGCGGCGGGTCCAGAGGTTGGAAGTTTTCGCACCCAAAAAAATGGCGGCGAAGATGAGCAAAACCTCCAGATCCGGGATCAAGTACAAGGCGGACTCGTTGGCATTGGAACACTTTGATTCCCAAATGGGAATGTCTTAAGGGATCCCCCACAAAAACACAGAAAACCCCAACAAAGCCAGGTCCAGGTAGTTTCCCAAGGAGAAGTGTCGGCCGTATGAAGGGATGTTATTTTTTTTTCGGAATTTCATGGGTGGTTCATAAACCCTTAATAAGGCACCACCGGTCACCGGTGGTGTGTGATGTTGTTCTGTTGGATGCGACTGAAGATGTGTGAATTGTCACGTTTGGATCTCCAAAAGAACAAACTCTTCTTTTTTTTGGAAAGGGAATGATAAGAATACAGGTTCTACACTGGGATGTCCTGCTGGTACTTAGTAACTATGGTAGTAAACGGATTAGAATCCCTGTAAGCAAGTTGTAAGTTCCCTAAATGTGGATATAAACCAACCTACCAACTAGTTACCAACTTCCATGTACATGCCAGTAGGGTTCATGATGGATTTATTTTTACCATGCCTTTTTCTTTGGGAACAAAAAGATCCACCGCGGATTTTTGAGAAAGAATTAGTTTGACCCCAAGCATGCCCCCCATGGGAAAATTGCATCTCCTCGTTGGTGTGGGCTGCTAATTGGCTAGACTTCATTCAGGGGTTGGGGGTTGACACCCGAAAAGAAAAGCTATTGGGAACCCCTACATAGCTGGCCCTACAAATAACATACCTTCAGATATCCCCGGTGAATTGGGTCAAACTTTAAAGCCATTTTGGCCCTATGTTTCCTGTAGAGTTGTCATTAAATGTTTGATGAGACTGGCTGGTTGGGGGACAAATGCTACTATCCTAAGTCCTTTGCCTTTTTGGCAAAGGATCCATTCAAAGGACCTTCCGAAAGATCTTCCTGACACTTGAAAGAATGGATTTTTTTGAGCGACCAAGGATTCGTAGTGTTTTTTTTCAGATTTTATCTATGTTTAATTTGTTGAGATCATAGCCAAGTTTTTTATGATGGTTTTCTTTTTTTTCAAAGAAATGGTTACAGCTTCACAATCGTCTCCAGATATGCAAGGAATCCCCCAACAATGAGTTGCAATGGTGGTGAAATCCCATGAGATTTTTTGTTGGGTGTGGTCGGAGTTTGTTTTTTTTTCAAGTCATAAGCTATCATGACCCCCTTCAACTTGCCCCTCAATTCTCGGCTGCAGGCTGAAGATGACAAGAAGGCCAAAGTTGTGTTTTTTTTTTCCGGATGGAGAGGAGGAGAGGAGTTTCAATCAGATCCCTCTTAAGCCGCGACACAATATGATAAAGGGTGATCCCTACGGAAAAAAGGGGTGATATTAGAGCAGCTTCAATCAGATTTCATTTCATGGATTGCACGAAATCATCCCCTTTTCAGCCACAACACGAGTTTTCATTCAACCACGGCATGCATCCTCCCCACGGGACCTGCCCAGCCTGACTTGCCACAGACAGCGCTGACTGGTAGCTTTGCACCTGCAGCTTCAGAGGATCCAGATTTAGCCGAAACTTGATCGAAAGCTGAACGAAAATGTGACAAAAAACAAAGAGTTGGATGAAAAATGGGCTGGAACATCTACCTACATGAATGGTTGATTTTTATGGCAAATGTAGGTATCATGTACCAGGTTTATTCCCAGTGACCCTTTTGGGGTGGTTTAAGTGGCTTTTTCATGGATTAAGTGACCTCCATTTTAATTATCAAAAGGTCACTTGGAAGAAGCTGGCCAGAAAAATTGACCCCTGGAAGCTCAAAATCACCTCCCGTCAATAGCCTAGCTATTTCGAGGACCAACGTACCTCTGCAAGAAACAGGTGCATTCACCCTTCCATTGGAGGGTCCAGTGATCCTTAGGGTATTTGAACAGGAAAATAATCGTTCAATTCAAAATGAAAGTTTTACTAATGAAAAATCTGAGCTTTTATTAAACCCAAAACCCAAAAAGAAAAGGGGGAAGTCGTCCAGTCCCATCATGTTTCAGGGGTTTTTGGTGTTATTCACTTCGCCGCGGGAAATATGTTCCAAGAAATTTGAGAGATTTTAATGAAGCTTCATGATCCCCGAGCTTAGACATAGAAGTATGAAGGTCACTCATCTCAGAGACGTTGACACTTTGTTCAATGATTTAACCTTGAACAAACAAAAGATTTGAGTATGCTAAATCTTGTTGTATTGTTTCGGGCCAATTTTGAAACCCATCGGAAATCTGGCCTAGCAATACATAAGAATTCAGGTGGTCGCACCCTGGACCCTTCGGTTGGACCTGAGGAAATGGTCCAAAAGATGTCCAAAGAAGAGCTTAAACAGTGTCTTGGCGGCGCCTCGAAATGGCGGGATCCCAAAATTCTTGGGAGTCCCAAATTCATCAACGATTGATTAGTAGATATTAGTAGGAAGCTCACTAATATATCAATATCTTTGTCTATAAGTACGGGGGGTTATGGTTGGGATGTTGCGCAAACGGGGGGAATCGCTACAGGATATGTTTTTACTTTATCCAATTGGAGAAAATTCAAAAAACATGAGGTGCCTGGAAGACAAATGTTTTTGGAGGAAAGTCGTGAAAAAAGTAGAGCAGCGATCAAAACCCTGGTTGGGTTATCTAGGGGATTATCATAGAACTTCCCAGCCCCCCCCTCCACAGCCCCCCCCCCTAAAACCATTTGTTCGGAAAACTGTGTTGAGCAGGATTGAGCTCATTTTGAGCAGAATTGAGCGTCTTTACGCGTATGTTTGTTACACATGATTTTCTTCAATACCCATGAAGTAAAAACACCATATTGATCAATTGACTCTTGACACAATCACAAGCAATTGCTAGTGGTTTTAGGACTGCCCAGTGCTTAGAAACATGGTTTAAAACATCAACCATGATTTTATTGAAACTGTCACGCTTTTTATTGCTTCCAGGCTTGCAAGTTTGCAAGCACGAATTCAGTGAAACACGCATGCAATGCAGTGAATCAGTCAAACACACATTCACTGAAACACACTACTCTAACTTTTTCATGTTCAGTCAGCGGAGTGTGCTGGCACTACCTCCCTTGCAACATAAGTATCAGGGGCCCGAAATACAGGAGTTGATCCGTCCAGCAAAGAATGCCCAAACGCAACAACATCAGATATTTCCTCAACATACTCCCCCTCAAACCTTTGCTCGAGCATTTCTGCAAATTGCAGCACTGAGCCGACTAGTTGACAAAGGTTTTGCTGCTGATGCAAGGGCATAGCCGAATACATTTGGTAATAAGATCTACTAAATGTTCGCATCCTTGCCCGGGACCTCACAATCCAATCACCAGAGCTGGGCACTACAGTAAACACTTGCGGCTCGTCCCCCAGGAATTGCGCCCCCATGTCTTGCGCACAATGTCGAAGTAACTCATTGAAGAACTCCCTCATTTCCTGAAAGTCCGAAAGGGTATGCCCATGATTCATTGCAATAATGTCAGTAGCACGCATGAATTCCTGGAATGAAGCAGCTAAGCACATAAACTCCGACATGATGGTGTAGTAGGAACTGGTCACATCATTGACTCGTAGAGTTCTTGAAGAAACCCAGCAAAGCAAACGCGTAACAACTTCGATAGGCGTCGTCATTGCGGTCCAGTGAATCTTTTTATATATCTTTTGAAACAAGTAGTAGATCTCCAGTGATCTCCATGACCAATACTAATAATAAGTGTAACGTGTTCAACTGTTCAAATCCTTTTTTACAAGATAGGAAAAAACAAAAACACAAACACATGTTTACAATAATGCGCCTCACTTGGACATCTTTCACAACATAAACATCACAAAGAAGTCATAACGTCTTCATGTTCGAATCGTCTTTGATCCACAGCTTTGTCCCTGCAGTTATGGTATCTATATCTTTTCTAAAAATTGAATTTCCCCAAAACACACAGATCAGTTTCTGAAACCTTGAAAATGCATAAGTCCTGTTTGATCAAAAAACTGATGAAACATGTGTGATTCATTGAGTAATTATATCATTGATGATATCTATCTTAAATTAAAAATGTCTCCCGGAAATTATTTTTTGTGAAAACACCATGTCGTCAATTTTGAACCGTCTTATGCAGATGATAAGGTTTCAATATTGGTGGCTAGAAACAGAGGTTTGTCCATGCAGTTATGGGATTCTTTTTTACCACAAAAATTTCTGGCGCTCCCCAAACCATATGATAGATATAAAATAGTTCAGTTCTGAAGCCTTGAAAATCAAACCCATTAATTATGACTTTATTGCCTGTCTTTGTTGTCTACAAACTTCTCCTAAGTTTCAAGGCTTCAGAAAAGGGGTACCTGTGGGATTTGAAATTATTGTGCGCGCAATGCCTTTTTCTCCAGCTGCTTCATTCAATGTCTCAGCGTCCTTCATTCATCTTAGATGAACGGGACTCATGCACATGCAACATCTTATGTCTTTGCATTCATTAGGTTCCCCTTGTTGCACTCATAAGAAAATTGGGCCAGGCCTTTAAACCAATAATACTGTAACTTTCAAGGTACATTGAACTAAATTAGCTAAGCAGCAGGGAACAAAATGTCTACAGCCTCGGACAGCACTGTACTACTGGGTTTGCTCCAGACTTGGTCCTTGTAGTGCGCTTTAAGCGTCAAATCAATGAAGTCGAAAACAACCTCCAATGCCAGTACTTTTGGTGCTTTGCCGCAATAGAAAGCCCAGGACTTTTGTTTGGTTCTCTGAAACCCTGAGTCTTTCAATCCTGACAGGGATAAGAATGCGCACACCATGGATGAACAAGAGAAATGCATTTTCAACAAAACGCCTTAGGAAGTGAATCTTTATCCCACGCCTTGAAAATCCACCATGACGTTTCTGTTTTCTGGACTCCAGGACAAGTAAAGGCCAGGAATTGCCGGTAATAACTTAGTCAAGCACTCTGGTGTGGGCTTCCTTGCTTTCCCCAATGGTCTTTGCTTCCTCCCAGCAGCAGGTGCTCTTTCCTGGGCCAAAGGCACTTCCTCTGGCATGGCTTTGGCCACTGAAGGCTTAGTCTCTGATGATGCTGAAGGATCTGAATCTGGCTTTGAAGCAGCAGGATCAACAGGAGGTTCTTTTGGTCCCTCCTCAGCTGTTTTCTGTTTTTTCTTGTCAGGTTCACTTTCATTTTGAGCCTGTTGCCGTTTCAACGGGCCCATCCTGGCAATCTCCTCAGCTTCTTGTCTCTGTATCTCCTTAAAACAGCTTTTCACCAGCGGCTCATATTCTTCCTGTTCTTTGGCATCAAGACAACTCACAGCCTGAAGCAGCTCAGTAGGCTGATCCTGTTTCTTGGTCCCTTCTCCGGCAATTGCTACAATGATTTCATGTCGTTTTTCAAAAGTCAAATCATGGCAGACTTTGTTCACCAGCGCAGTGACAAAATCTTTCTTGACTTTGCCAATTGATGAAGGAACCATGCCAAGAGCAGTCAAGATGTCTTTGATTTGATCCACTGAGAACCATTTCATTGCTTCAAGAGCAGCTCTCAGCAATGGTTGGCGAGGGTAAGTTTCTACAAACACCTCGGCATGATTATCATGATTCAATGCCTAAAATTGTTGACCTTTTACTAACAAAATAATCAATCTAGCAGGAAAAACATGTGCAAACAAAAACAACAAAACAACAAACAAAAAATGCATCAAAACAACACAGACCTTAACTGATGCACAGGTGCGATGGGTTTGTCCTCGCTTCGAAGCTGGACAGGCAAACACGCAGGAGGAAGCAAACTCGTTGGCACATGAACCCATGGGGAATCTTCTCCCACCGTGAAATTCAGCATCCAAGCAGGGCTTTGCACAGTCTCCGGAGCAAGGACAAAGTAGAACTGGTCAGGGTGCCAAACAAGTGGGTTCAATGCTGCCTGTTCAAAAACTGCATTTATTCAATCCAACGTATTATTTATTTCAAAACATATGATGACAATGCCCTTACCAACTTGCCTTCCCAGCACAACGCAGTTCATTCACCGGAAGCGTTTGTATTGCCCAATGTCTGAACCCGAGAGAGAAGATGTACTTCTGAGAAACCTTGTGGAAATAGGTCTCACGCTCCATGAAGAGGCATCCTGCAATCACCGTGTTTGTTCCATATCATTCAAATGTCACAAGTAAGTCAAATACCTATCCCTAGCCAAGCTTTAATTTCAACTGTTCGGGCATTCCCCAGATTTGAATTGTCCACGTGCATTACTTTTCCTATCTGGGTATGATCTTTGTAATACCGTCAATCTTGAAGGCCAACGTAGACCAATTTTAATTTTATTATATAAATCTGTACATATCAAACAAAAAATCAAAATATCAGGTCAAACAAACCCTAACGGCCCTAACGAACACGCCTGCCCAAGCTTTTCCAGCATTGGCAAACTGACGATGGTGATCATTCAGAATGTAAGCTGACGCAGATGCTGCTTCTTTGTTGGCATGGTATCCAGCCTTGCGAATCTCGTGCAAAATCTTATCTGGTGTTGGAAACAGTTGACGAAAAGACTCGACAGCGCCTTTCTCCCAGATTTGTTTCCCAGCGAAGGATTTCTGCGAGAAAGGGACACTCAACAAGTCATCACGCTCCACTTTGATTTGTTCTACTCCTCCTGCCGGCGCATGGTGTGATGTAGCTGCGTACATCCACTTTGCAAACAAACCCATGTTCTTCGTGTTCTTTTGCACTCGTGCGCCAGCATCCTTGACGCTGCTAAGCACATTTTCAAGGCAGTATTTCGTTGTTGTTGGCCCAGCTGCCAAAGAAAATGCTATTGCACGCAGTTCAGGATCGTCATGATCCCAATCGACTGAGATTCCATGAATGAACAACTCCCGAACAATCACCCAGCGGTTGGTACCAACGTCTTTCAGGAGCCTCCGCAGAGGAGACTTTTCATGCGACTGCCCCGCAACCTCTTCCAAGGCAAGGATTCCACGACATAGAGATCGAAGGAGACTCGTTGCCCTGATCTTTTCGGTCTGATCGGGTGAAAGGATCCTTGACAAACAATATGGAAATACAAGCCCGAAGTGGGCTTGTGACCTAGCACGTTGGCACACCAAACTGAGCATCAAACAACCATACTCATTCAAGAGCAAGGATTCGTTTTCAATCTCTGGTGGTAGGTTCACATGGTCGAACTGGAAGGCATGGGATGAAAATTTTGTCAACCGCAAAAGCTCAATTGTTCCTGGACCCATCAACCGTTTGATGCATGCGCAAATGGTTTTGTACCACATTGCATTGGACCGGTCGGCACACCACTTGACCATACCCTTTGGTCCGTCTTTTTGACATTTCAAGTGGCACGTGTACTCGTGGTGAAGATCTTCACAGCTGGAGATCAACATGCGGACTCGAAGTTGCAAATTCTTCTCTTTGAATAAGGTTGACACAAAGTCATATGTTGACTTGTACTGACTACGTAGTGATTGGAAGGCCCGCCTAACATGGAAACTCACAGAATCAGAACAAACTAACTAGCAAATTCCATATCCGTTGTGAGAATACGGTAAAATAAGGGGATTTATTATAAATTGATTGGGCTGATACCAAACAATTCATTATAATAATAAAGGATCCTCATTAAAACAACCAATATTGTGGAAAGTAGGCGTGTTTTTTCAGGGTTCATGTCAGAAATGTGACTAAAGCAGAGCAGAAACGGTGTTCAATTTCAAACATCATCCTCTACTACATGAAATCAGAAACCAAAGGCAAAACAACTAACAACAACAAAAACTGTCTGACAAAAAAGTCTCCATAATACAAAGCCGGAATACAGAGTAGCAACGCGCTCACCCTGAGCTTCTTGTTCGGTCCCTGGCGCCTCGTCATTAAGCTCGTGATCCAAAGCATTGTCGCTGTCCTAATTATAACGAACTGAGAATGAATCAGAAGGAAAATTGAAAACATAATCAACTGGGGCACTAGTAACACAGCAAAAAAGATCACTATGTCTTTCAAATATCACCGTTGTTAAAAACACATGTTTAAAACGTACGACTTGAAATGAATTGCATAGCTCAGCCACTTTCTTGAATTTTTCCAACTGCTTAATGTGAGCCACGGTTTCAGCCAGTATGTTCCAGTTGTCACCCAACATACTGAATGATTCACAAATTGCGAACCAAGCTTTGCCACGTGCTTTCGGAATTCTCTTCGTGCAAACCTGGATCCACTCATCAGGCATCAAATCCATTTCTTCTGGCAAGATGCATCTATCCAAAGCAGTCAGTTCAGACATCAGTGCCATGTACTCCCGCTTATCACTCTTTCTGTTCATGAGGTCTTCCTCACTTTCCGAAATTTGAAAACAAAGGAAAAAAGGATAATCAATCAGTATACCCGAAGTACGTGCTGTGAAATAAAATCTAAACATGATGAATATTAAATTTTTGTTTTGGTTAGATATGGTTAGATGGGATGGTGCTAGCAATGGGACAAAAAAATTCTGACTAACGCAATCAGGTAGCTGCAGCATCAGACAGTTTGCATTGGTGGGTTCCGGAACCAAAAGGACCCCGTGTCCAGTTGCAAAGCAAAGAAGCTTTGAGTAGTATTGGCTTCAGGCCTGCTTCCGCTATGGACCGGAGAAAGTCATTCCACATTGGGTGAGACCCCTCAGGTTCCGGGTAAACCCGTAAACCACAAGGCCCAGCAAGAAAATTGACCATTTTAAATCCAGTGGCCTCCTCGTCATGGATGCTTTTCATGCAAGGCCTCTCCGACCAATCCTTTAAAGTGATGCCAGTAACTGATTTGATACCGTTCGCTTCCAGCGCAACCTCCGGCTGAAACTGCTCTAGCCCCCGGCCCACAAGTGCATAGAAGGCGTGGTGCAAGCCCTTTGACAGCACCTCAGATGTCAATACTTTGGAAAGCAGGGGTGATATCGTATTTTTGATAAAAATAATAGTGAATTACTTGTGTAGAAAATAAAACACGGGCTCCAAAATCATGCAAACCGCAAACAAAGACATGTACATGTACCTTCAGCTAGTGACCAACAAGAAACTGGATTGATCTGGCTTATAACAAGAAACCCAAAGACTTTGTTCTGATACCTTTAATTGCGTTAAGTGAAATTTCCAGATCAGAATATTTCAGACTGTTACAAACAATAAATCCTTTTCAGAGAGGCCCTGAGAAACCCGCTGCAAAATTAACATACCAGCACCATATATCACTAAATTTTTTCAGGATGCGCCGTAGTCTAAAGCATCTAAAGCCATGTAAAGTTGGGCTAAGCAGCTAGTGATCAACAAGAAACAGTGGGTTCTGAAACCTGGAAAAATGTGTCAAGTGAAATTTCCAGATTTCAGACTGTTACAAACAATAAATCCTTTTCAGAGAGGCCCTGAGAAACCCTATGTAGAATGAACATACCAGTACCACATCCCTAAATTATTTTCAGGATGCGCCGTAATCTAAAGCATCTAAAGCCATGTAAAGTTGGGCTAAGCAGCTAGTGATCAACAAGAAACAGTGGGTTCTGAAACCTGGAAAATGCATCAAGTGAAATTTCCAGATTTCAGACTGGTATTACAAACAAGTCCTGATCAAAGGGGCCCTTGAGAAACGCGATGTAGAATTAACATACCAGTATACCATATCCAATGTTGCGTGCTGGTGACTGACCTATGCTGTCTTCTGGAATGTTAATTTACCACCACCCAATAGCCATCCGTCATCCTTTTTCCAGTGACATCCGCATGAGATCATCTTCGAGAAACATCACGAGACAGATGAATGATTCTTAGAGACTTTCTTTGGCCAGTTATTAGTTCAGGATGCTTTGGCCCAATGGTCCGATGTGAAACAAGCAAGAAGAGATGGTTGCACCTTTAACTAAAGAAATATAAAGTCACATCATGCATCGATAATCATCATTATAAAAGTTGCTATGTTGCTTCATTCTTTTTCACAATCCGGACACCCACATGCCAATCAATCCTGACATGGATTCCAAATGCTCTTTGGCCAATTGTTAGTTGAGGATGCTTTGGCCCAATGGTCCGATGTGAAAAACACACAAAGAGCAGAAAATATACTATAGAATGAAATAATATGTTTGTCCGTTTGTCCATCATTTATCTATTCAAATGCTGCTAGTGTTGTTCCATTCAGTCTTTTTCACAATCCAGACACCCACATGCCAATCCTGCCATGGACCTAATCTAAAGTTTGCAGCGAATGAATTAAAACTGACATGACATCAAAAGCCATCAAAAAGGAAAAGCCTTCATTCATTCATTGACTAATGAATGGTGGACGGCGGACAAGAGGAGGACGACTCACCACTAAGTAGATTTCTGCTTCTGGCCGACGATTGAGCCCTGAGAATGATGATGGCTGAGCATGTGGCCGATTATAGTCCAAAAGCCCTAGAATCGGATCCCGACCACGACCACCATGACCTTCAGTATTGGCTCTCTTTGGCAAAGCTTCTCCACAGTGCGTCCATTCAGGATTCCTAGGAATGGTGACCCTTTCAGGACTCCCATCCCTGAACGTGACTCGGACTTTCTCATGTCCAATTGAGTCAATGAATCGACCGTCTGGCCGTCCAGGATTTCTGCACAAAGGAATGGCAGGCCCATCGGAATCATCACGTTTCCTCTTCAAAATGCCACGTGGCAAGTCATCCATGCCAGCAGCCTTTTTCTCTGGCGGAACAACTGAACATGGAGGATGTGGCATTCTTAATGCTTACAATTCGTGGGCGAGTGGCCACTCTTTTGAGCAACAAATGGCTGGTTTAGATGGAATCCTCATTGCATCAATCAATCACTTGCATGATTGAATGCATGCCGCATTGTGTTTTTGATTTCCTGACTTCGAAAACAAATGTTACTATTGTAAATACAAAATGAAGCGAAATAAAACATCTGAAAAGCCACCCCTTCACTTGCCAACAGGTTACATACATTGAGTTGCTGACACTGCGTTCAGTCTTCCTGCATGGCCCATGACATGACATGTTGCACTGCTGTCACTTGACTGAGTTTAAACAAACTTATATCATAATTGCAACAAACAAAGTTTGGCCTTGCAGCACCAGCTTCAGGCGTATCTTCCAAGATCGCAAAGTTGGTAGTGGCCTTGGCAGTGTTCATAGACATGGGCGGTTGCATGAGTTCTTCTGCGGGTAAGAGACATCTACTACAGTAGACATCCTGCCTCTGTGTCTATATGCAGATGGTGCGGCCAAAGTTCTTTCTCCAGAATGCTTACTTTCTCACAAAACTAATATAGTCATAGTAACTCATTGCCCCATACCGAAATGCATAAAAAAATTCCAGGATCAAAAAGACATATTATCAAAAATGGCTTTAGGCACGTGTTCCGCCATTTTAAAAAAGGAAATGGGATGGGATACCAAAGCTGTTAAAGATGACAGCGCAGTAATCAGAACTAAGCTGAGATTGATTGTTGGGTCCCTTGATTCACGCTCACGTGGGCAACGTCTTCCAAGTCAGGTCAGGATGTCAAGGGAGATTCACCAAAGATCCTCAAGCATTTTTTGTCAACAGGCTAAGGGGTATGATTTCCCTCGGCGCATGAGATTTCCGAGAGCGCCTTCGCCTCATTCATAGGTCCAGCCCGCTTGCCACAGTGCAATTCAAATGTTTCAATTTTCAATGTCCATTTCTGAAATCACTATGTATAATTATCATACTGTATACCGTTGATGAAACACACACAAATTTTGAAAAATCACTGTTCTCTCTATTTAATTCAGTTCTTGTTGCATAAACCATTTTGTTGATTTGGCACGGGCACGGGCAAATTTTTGCTAGCTATTCCAGCAGTCTACTTAGTCTGACGCTTAGTAGCACTTGCCTGCTTCAAATAATTCTTTTTCACTAAAGCCGGCCGGCTGGAAGAAGACTCAGCTGACTCCATCAAAGATAGGACAGAGCAGGATTGCCGGGCATCACCATTGTTGATCTGAATGGCAGCTTCCAGAAAACGCCTCTTGTTCCTTAGAAAAGAAGAGGCGGAGATTTTCCAAAACACGCTGGTCTAATTCATGTACTTAAAAAAAACGAATTAGACACGCCAGCTAGTCCATAGTATGGAAATGTCCCCAAACTCCAAACGGAATGATGAAACAGAATGGTCAAAACATTTTCGGAATCCTGGCAACATGAAGGAAAGAAACGACTGCACGCCCGGGCGTTGACTGGGTCTAGGCTTCATTACCGACGTAGGCTTCACTGCGGACGTAGGCTTCCCTACCCATGTAGACTGCTTCACCGGCGCCGGCGATGGTTTTAACCATGATCTGCTCTGAAACTAAAAACGGTGAATCAATCATGCCCTTAAAAGAGTACATATTTACTATCTGATAGTCAATAGTATGGATATGTTTCCAAATTTGAAAGGAACATTTCAAATTAATCGATCTATATATAAGTTTTCCGAATCTTGGCAACATGAAAGAATAAACTCTTGCAGCCCTTGAAGCCTTTACTTTTAGCCCATGGTCTCATCAATTTTCAATTCAATCATTCTGAACCTTTGGAATTGAATTCAAACAATAACTTGATATGAGTCTTGATATGATATTATTGTGGAAATAATGACGGCCATTTTCCAAAGGTTCAGACGGGATATACTACACCCAACAAACCAAATAAAGTTAATCAGTGAGACCAAAAGTGGCACTATCATTATTATAATAATTAGGAAGTCTAATTAAACTCAGTCCAGGCATCTCTGGTGTTGTCTGACAACGGCGACGACCAGAATTGGCAGCCTCGTCATCAGAGTGAGCGTCTGCTGTCTTTTCTGATGATGAAGTCGCTTTCTCCGACCTGGGCACCCAAGATCAGGCGTGCATTCAGATCAGGCGTGATTTTAAATTGCAAGCTTAAGAAACACTGTTCAATCGCTCTTCAATTATACTTACTTTTGTCAAGGGACTTTCAATCATGAATACTAGTAGACTTGCGCACTTCTGCCAGTGTCAACATCCACCAACGCACCGCCATGTTGCAAAGAGGCTTGCTTGTTGCAAATTCGATTCTTTTGCGGGGAACATCTACTGTTACTATGTCAATTAGATGTCAATTATCTGGATGTCAGCTCAAAATCAAAACATCGCAAAAACATAAATATTCAGAATGAATCTTCCATTCTTCCTTTATAATGTACTTGCACATAAAGTTAAGTAATGCTGGTGCCATTGATGATTATCAAATCCGGTTGCTGTACGAGTGTTAAAATTAAGTTGATTGAATCATGAATGAATCCTTCCTAATATTCAAACCTTGCCTTTGGCAATGGGCGTGAAGATGAAGACGCGGAACTTGACACTGCCCCTGGAACCAAGGGTTCAGCTGGCCTTTCTCTTTGTGGGTTTCCAGTCTTGAAAGTTCCAGGCTCCAGTCTTCCCGGAGGAAGCGCGCCATGTTTCTCAACAGCCCTCTGCTCCCTTTGATCCCTTTTTCTGAGTTTCTCTTGTTTCTTCTCGTCCTTTCCATGTTTTTTGATTACTGGTCGGTTTGTTTGGCTCCCTGAACCTGCATCATCACCTTTGACATTGTCACCCTGGTGCTTTTCAGCTTGTTGTTGTTTCAGTTTCTGCATGTGCTCAGCTTGTTGTTGCCGGTGAATTTCCTGAATTCTTGCTATAAATTCACCGTACGTCCGTGAGGTGTTCCACACTTCTTCTAACATTTCATCACCTGGGCCTGGGGTTCGCTGGAGCGGCGGATTTGGCGAAGAAGCCATGATGATAAATAGATAGATAACACTGCTGCTGCCACTACTTTAATCTTGCACCCGATTTGAACCACAATTCAACGTACAAAGGCTCTGATTGCAATCAAAGATTCAACATCTTCATCATCTTTTTGGTCCTTTTCATTGGACGAGGAGGTGTCGTAATCAATGGGGCCCTCTTAGGTGTAATCGTTGGGGTAGATGGTGCGTTCTTCACAGGTGTCGTGGCTGGTCCCTTCGGAGAAGGTGAAGACAGTGTCAACCTAAATGGCTGGGTTTGAGATGAACCTAAGTAAAGACAGTAGTTAATAATTAATAATTAATACTAACATAGATTTTTCTAAGTGCATTCATTCAGCTGGTAACCGTTACCTGTAATACTGTAAACTACCTCGTGAGGACTGACGCACAGTGTGAAAAAGTGAACCTGTAAAACATTCCAAAAACAAAAAAGATTTGAGAACAGAAGCCTGTTAAGAAGTTGAAGATCTTGAGAATCAACCGTGCTGGCTGCTGGTGCTGAGCTGGAACCATTGTATGGTGAAGTGTTGCTCTGCAAAAAAGCCCTAGCTTTTGTCAAATCAACCGGTGTCTTTGGCGACGAAGTGTCTGACACACGCTTTTGAAGGCGCATTGGACGCACTGTCTTTGGAGACATGGCTGAGAATTGAACTATAATCTACAACTAGTGACACTACCCTACTTGATCCTCTAACCACAGCAGTGATGATCTGATACTTGACTATAACTTGACTCCTCGTTTATTGATTGATTGATCATTTATCAGCAGTAGTAGTAGTAGTAGTAGTAGCAGTAGCAGTAGCAGTAGCAGTAGCAGTAGGAGTAAGAGTAGGAGTAGGAGTAAGAGTAGGAGTAAGAGTAGGAGTAGGAGTAGGAGTAGGAGTAGTAGTAGTAGTAGTAGCAGTAGAAGGAGTAGTAGTAGTAGTAGTAGTAGTAGCAGTAGTAGGAGTAGTAGTAGTAGTAGTAGTAGTTAGTACATCGTACTTATCGTACAACTGCATGTTAGTTCGATCAATGTTGACAATAATTCCATATGTATGGGTACAGAACTGGATCAATGGCCACGTTGCCCAATGGTATGGATTGTTTTCCTCTGAGGCAAATCTGAACTATTGTTTCTGAACCATTGGAATTGATTTATGATTCAAACGGTTCAGACTGGAAATATTCAAAAAATATGATATACGTTACAAGGTTATCCTTCATCTTCCAATGTCTTGAATCACAGCCAACAAGTAACTAACATACGAGTTGCTTTACATTTATTATCTGATCTATTGTTTCTGAACCATTGGAATTGATTTATGATTCAAACGGTTCAGACTGGATATGCTACGACATATAAACGTTACAAGATTTTCATTGATCTTCAATGTCTTGAATTGCAGCCAATTAACTAACTAAGTAACATACTAAACATATGGGCATTCAAACATGGTACAGCAAAATTCGAACGATACCTTTGTAAGACCTAATCCTTAGTCATTTGAAATAGGGCAAAGTGTAACAACACATTTTGAACAAAATTGAGCCGAGATTAAAAACAACTCTCTGAACACAATCAAGAAAAAATTGCGCAGGCTTGAGCAGAGTTTGAACATACTTACCAATTTTGTTCATAATTGATCAGATTTTCAACAAATTTTGAGCAGTATTGAGCAAATTTCAACAGGATCAAGCAAAGTTTGATCAACATTGAGCACATTTTAAACAGGACAAGGAAAATCTTAAACAGATTTAAACAGGATTGAGCAGATTTTGATCAATTTTGATCATATTTTCATCCATTTTGAGCAGGATTGAGCAGATTTTGATCAATTTTGATCAGATTTTGATCCATTTTGAGCAGGATTGAGCAGATTTTGATCAATTTTGATCAGATTTTGATCCATTTTGAGCAGGATTGAGCAGATTTTGATCAATTTTGATCAGATTTTGATCCATTTTGAGCAGGATTGAGCAGATTTTGATCAATTTTGATCAGATTTTGATCCATTTTGAGCAGGATTGAGCAGATTTTGATCAATTTTGATCAGATTTTGATCCATTTTGAGCAGGATTGAGCAGATTTTGATCAATTTTGAGCAGGATTGAGCAGATTTTGATCAATTTTGAGCAGGATTGAGCAGATTTTGATCAATTTTGAGCAGATTTTGATCAATTTTGAGCAGATTTAGATCAAGTTTGAGCAGGATTGAGCAGATTTTGATCAATTTTGAGTAAATTTTGAAGAGGATTGAGCAGCATGGGATGATTTTGATGAAAATTTACCAATGCTTGCTGTGAATTTGAGCGGGGTTGGGCAATTGTTGGTGTGATTTTGAGCAGGTGGGCTGGGCTGATTTTGAACAAAAGTATGAAGCAAGATGTAAAACAAAATGCAGGTTGACTTGAA
The DNA here is from genome assembly GCA_000507305.1 of Breviolum minutum Mf 1.05b.01. Lineage (NCBI taxonomy): Eukaryota > Dinophyceae > Suessiales > Symbiodiniaceae > Breviolum > Breviolum minutum. The sequence continues at coordinate 335,040 of DF239018.1, forward strand.
CAGGGTTGACAAAATTTGAAGCAATAAGAACTATATATATAAGCATAAATGCAACAAGCCTTGAGCAATTGTTCTACACACCCTCCAAAGATTGCTATCATCATTATTTAGTAGACTTCCAACAACATGACTTTTGCTGAGCCTGCCGGAACTGTTTCTGACAAGTTTGTGGGATGAATAGACTGCGCCTGTCACAGTCCACCCCTTCAGCTGCAAAAACATCACCGTGGCCGCAACAATATGGTAAAACAAACTGTTATCAGGGAAGGATCATCAAAGCATGCGTTCATGAATGAAAAACAATATCAGTTTTTACATATATACATGTATAATATATCTTTTAATTATATATAGTTGATGAATTTCAGCCATGGGATCGTGCAGCCAATCAATCTCTCAGACTCACATCGCGTTCATATCGATCTTGGGAAATTTGCGCTTCAGACCACCAGCAGCCTCTCCTGCCATTGTATAGAATAATAAATCAATAACATGACAGAAACATTAGTGTTACAAAAGCAAGTGCTGGTGACATATTTTTTTCAGACGCCAATCAAACTTGATTAGTTGGAAATTATCAGTATTCTATCCCGAAAAAACACTGATGTGAAAATCGAGAAAAAAAAGGTGGTCAAGGGTTTTCTGGAAACACTGCGCAAATAATACCCTTTCCCCGGTTCTCCTGCCAGAGCCTCGCCATCCTGAGAGACTCCATCATTGTCATCACCTCCAGCCACTGCAGTTGCTCCTGGAAATTTTCGCACAAGGGTGGCTCACCAAATGCTGGATGTTCTTATGAACAGCTGTGGGGTAAGTTCATGAACAGAACAGCATTATATTAGTTCATTTGAAGTGTCGAACATTTGCTAGCTCAGACTCTTCCATTCTTCGGCCCAGCCAAATCTATTTAAAGAGTTCATGAAATTACCAAAGCTTGGCAAGGCTGGAAACAGTGGCAAAGAAAAAATGTCATTATGTTACTAAGACGAACCCATGACCGACAGCAAACCAAACCAAACGAACCCAGCACCAAATCCAGACATACCCTTACTTTCCCAGATTCTCCTGTTGGAGCCTCTTCTTTGACTTCAACTGGTGCAGCCACTCCAGTTGCTCCTGTATAATTTCACCCAAGGAAGACTCACCACCAAACGCTACAGGCTACATGTCTGATATGTTAAGCTCCCTTTGCTATGTAAAGCTGTGATGTATTTTATCTCTTTAAATTCATGACAATTTGAAAAGCTTGTCTGACCAGTTCATTCTTGGGGAGGTCAACTCTAAATGTAAAAAGAATTACAATGACTGACGTTTCATGATCTGAATCGAAACCCTGACTGTTCGCTCCTTTTTTCCATACTCAAAAAATGTCATGGGTGATCCAAGCGACGCTTCTTATTGCAACGACCTTCCCCATCCTCGCCATCATCTTCCTTTTCCTCGACATCATCTTCCTTGACATCCTCTTCCTCGGCATCCTCCTGCGTTTCACTCTCCGTTGATTCCTCCACATGTTGAAGATTCACGCCATCGTCTAAGCCAGGAATCTTGATCTCATCAACAAAATTCCAGAGAGTGTCAATTTGCTTCGAGAGGGATCGCAAAGATTGCTGAATATCCTGTCAGTGTAGTCCAAGTTTCATACTAAGCATACTGTACTGTAAGCCAAAATCTTATTGCGCAAGTTGAGTATGTACTATACATTTGATGATGCAAATCCTGGGCGCATCTAGAAATCACAATTAACAGTAAGTAATGTACAGTCAGTTTGACGTACAATAATATTAAACACAACACTGTAGTATACAAAAAAATGTTACAACAAGCATAGGAGAGCATCTCGGCTAAGCTGATGTAAAGTGATGAACTTCGCAGTCAAGCTCATGCGTCTGAATCGCCGTATTTCTGGGTTGCATCCCGGTGAACCAGGAGAATGACGACGACGTGGCATTGCGACAGAAATTGAATTGAGGAAGATATGCAAGGACACAGAAAACCGATATATACTATAGATCCAAATTGCAACTGATAAGATATGAAATAAGCACACAGTGTAATTGTATAATTGTCAAATTAAAAAAGTTTAATCATTCATCTTATTACATTGATTGGCCATGCCATCTGTTCGCCATGTTGAGTAAGTTCATTCATCCAGTTGACTGCTATGTGTTTGAGCCTTGAACTGAGCGGCAGCCGGAAGCATCATCTAAGGATGCTGCATATCTCTTTGAAAAATATATCTATTCAAATTTATATTCATGGTCAAAGTACATGGCACAGGCACAGTCCTGAAGGGTTGGATTAATACAAGGCTTAAATAATTTTAATAAACCCATACAAGGTAACTGAAATATATGGATAATATCATATGGATAAAAAATACAAATATGTTTTTATTGTTTTTATTGCTTGACATGTCCTTCTCAAAACTACATTGTACCCTTGGTTGCCCATTTTGCCAACAAAATCACATACACTGCATGAAACTTTGAGGTGAATTGAATTTTGACCTCTTTTTTTTCGATAAAAAAAAGGAGGTCAAATTTGGCTATGGTTTTAAATTCAAGGGGTACAGTCTGGTGAATGTTTTGAAGGAACACTGCACAAATACGATCCTTTATGCCCTCTCCCGGTTCTCCTTGCGCAGTCTCGTCTTGGCCAGCGCCTTCGATCTTTGCAGTTGCTCCTGCAAAATTTCACGCAAGAGTGGCCGGTCAAATGTTGAAATTTCTTATCATGTGTTATGTACAGCTGTGGGGTAAGTTCATGAACAACTTTTGTGAATTGTTCATTTGAAGCGTGAAGCATTTGCTAAGCGATAAAAAAGAAACACTGCCATGTTTCGGGCAAGTCAAATCTTAAAGCTGCAAACAGTGACAAAGAACAATAACAAACATAAATTAAATTTAGATGTATGAGGAACAATTTGCCATTGACTCCAATCCGAACCCAATCCTGTCTGAGCCTCTGTTTTCTCAGCTGCTCCTGCAGAATCTCATTCCCACATAGTTTCCCACATCTTATAACAGTATCAATCTTTCTCTATGATAGACGGAGTTACTTCATGGGTCTGAAGTTCATTGAATTGACTATCGCAAAATTCGATAAAAAAAAAGGAGGTCAATTTTGGCTATTGTTTATTCAAGGGTTACAGTCTGGTGAATGTTTTGAAGGAACACTGCACAAATACGATCCTTTATGCCCTCTCCCGGTTCTCCTTGCGCAGTCTCGATCTTTGCAGTTGCTCCTGCAAATTTTCACGCAAGAGTGGCTCATCAAATGTTGAAATTTCTTATCATGTGTTATGTACAGCTGTGGGGTAAGTTCATGAACAACTTTTGTGAATTGTTCATTTGAAGCGTGAAGCATTTGCTAAGCGATAAAAAAGAAACACTGCCATGTTTCGGGCAAGTCAAATCTTAAAGCTGCAAACAGTGACGAAGAACAATAACAAACATAAATTCAAATTTAGATGTAAGTATGACGAATAATTTGCCATTGACTCCAAACCGTGAAATCAAGGTGAAATCAAAGTCTTTTTCAAGCCAAAAAGTGCGGCGTCTGAGCAGGAATCGCTTCGCGATCTGCGCTTCGAAAAATTCATCAAATTACCCTAAGAATCCTTGAGATATGTCGAGGATGGGATTTGATTCTTACGGTTACTTGACTTTTTGTTCCTACAACTACGTCTACGTTTCTTGCCACTGCCCTTACCCTTGTTGGTCTTGCGCAATCGCACGTCAAAGCCTGGCGTGTTGTCTGAATTGTCCAAGAATCTCTGATACTCTGTGAGTGTCTCGTTGCTGAACAGGTTGCTGTTTACCATCACCGTGTTGCCTGAATTGTCCGTGAATCTCTGCAGCTGCCAGAGTGTCTCCTTGGTGTACAGGTTGACGTTTACCATCAGTCTGTTTTTTACACTTCTCCTGGAGTACTCCTTCAGGGCATACAACCGACGATTGTCAACACACCTGAGGACTGTCTCATGGGTCCTTTCGTCTGTGGTCTCAAAAACAGTCAATCTCAAAAATGGCGCAGACAACTTCACCTTCTGGTTCAACAAATCTTGCACCAACTGCTCAACTGATCTACCACAGTAAAAAGTGTCCCTACAGGACAACTGAGAGTAACGTAGCTCATTGAGATCCACACGGGTTGAATCTGCATCCGTCACGCTCCGCCTCTGATTCCTTCTCCTATGTTCCCCATGTTCGAATCCTTGAACTCCAAGACGGTCTTGCAAGACTTTGTTGGTGATCCTGACAATCTCTGCCGTGTTTTCATGGCGAGCGTTCTTCTCTTCCATA
>DF239018.1:339436-512940 GCA_000507305.1 Breviolum minutum Mf 1.05b.01
TTTGACCTCTTTTTTTTCGATAAAAAAAAGGAGGTCAAATTTGGCTATGGTTTTAAATTCAAGGGGTACAGTCTGGTGAATGTTTTGAAGGAACACTGCACAAATACGATCCTTTATGCCCTCTCCCGGTTCTCCTTGCGCAGTCTCGTCTTGGCCAGCGCCTTCGATCTTTGCAGTTGCTCCTGCAAAATTTCACGCAAGAGTGGCCGGTCAAATGTTGAAATTTCTTATCATGTGTTATGTACAGCTGTGGGGTAAGTTCATGAACAGCTTTTGTGAATTGTTCATTTGAAGCGTGAAGCATTTGCTAAGCGATAAAAAAGAAACACTGCCATGTTTCGGGCAAGTCAAATCTTAAAGCTGCAAACAGTGACAAAGAACAATAACAAACATAAATTAAATTTAGATGTATGAGGAACAATTTGCCATTGACTCCAATCCGAACCCAATCCTGTCTGAGCCTCTGTTTTCTCAGCTGCTCCTGCAGAATCTCATTCCCACATAGTTTCCCACATCTTATAACAGTATCAATCTTTCTCTATGATAGACGGAGTTACTTCATGGGTCTGAAGTTCATTGAATTGACTATCGCAAAATTCGATAAAAAAAAGGAGGTCAATTTTGGCTATTGTTTATTCAAGGGTTACAGTCTGGTGAATGTTTTGAAGGAACACTGCACAAATACGATCCTTTATGCCCTCTCCCGGTTCTCCTTGCGCAGTCTCGATCTTTGCAGTTGCTCCTGCAAATTTTCACGCAAGAGTGGCTCATCAAATGTTGAAATTTCTTATCATGTGTTATGTACAGCTGTGGGGTGAGTTCATGAACAGCTTTTGTTCATTTGAAGCGTGAAGCATTTGCTAAGCGATAAAAAAGAAACACTGCCATGTTTCGGGCAAGTCAAATCTTAAAGCTGCAAACAGTGACAAAGAACAATAACAAACATAAATTCAAATTTAGATGTATTATGACGAACAATTTGCCATTGACTCCAAACCGAACCCAATCCTGTCTGAGCCTCTGTTTTCTCAGCTGCTCCTGCAGTGAATCTCATTCCCACATCTTATAACAGTATCAATTTTTCTCTATGATAGACGGAGTTACTTCATGGGTCTGAAGTTCATTGAATTGGCTATCGCAAAATATAATGAATGAAATGATTCAGTTTTGGCAGTTTTTTGAACAAGCCGACCAAAAATCAATCATGATATTGTTTTCGCAAACTGTCCTTTCTTCAATGCATTCTCCATGACACGGGCGCATGGAACCATCCCAGTGCCATCAACCAGAAGTGCAATACCAGTACCATCCTCTTCCTTAATCTCATACTTGGCATCTGGAGGAGGCAATTTGACTTTGTTGTTGCCATGCAGCAGAAATGTGTCGGCCCCATCCATTGAAAGGTTCCATTGCAATCCTTCATGCACAGCCGGCTTGAAAGGTTATCGGCAACAACCATCTTAAAATCAATCAACCAATCAATCGATCAATCAATCATTAAATCATGTAATCAATCAATGACAATCATTGAGAATCAATATGAATCAATAAAATCAAAAAACATTATATGCAAAAAAGCCACTGTTTTCTTGCATTCTGAAAGTAAGTACTGTGAACACAGTTTATAAAATAAATATGCAATATGATTTATTTTTTGGTGCAATGTCTGTAGCACTGTAGGGTCCTTTGTCATCAGCCTCTTCTTCAGGAAGGAAGTAGCTGCTGCATGCGGCTACCTTTGTCTCACCATCTGTGACATAAGACACGCCATCAAAGACTTGGACTGCAAACATCTCCTGAGGCGTGCCAAGAGCTTTTTCCTGGATCATTCCTCCAACTCTTTCTGACTCCACCAGCTTGAATTCACCACCAGCAAAGATCACTTTGTAGCACTTTTCAGACGCCAAAACTCCTGCACAACAGGGGAAAGTGAAAAGGACATGTAACATGTAGCAATAAATTCAGACGTTCAAGGGACAGTGACAAAATCAATCTCAAGTAAACAATTCAGAGACTCTAAAATAATTCCCCTATTGGAAACCTTTTGAATGCTTCATCACAGCAAAAACAAGAAGACATTGTTGAAATCCCTGATTGTTGAATTTGGTGCTTTCAAGAAATTGTTAATTAATATCAAAAATATAAACTCATACATGGTTGGAAAATAGATATCATGATGCTGGAAATGCTGTATGTGCAGACTATTAACATTTGCTGTCAATCTAAAGACCCTTGTTTCCTTCCTGGTGTGGCTGTCTCTGCGGCGGAGCGGGATGGCATGAGCGTCGCCATGTACTCTTCAGCGTCGTAGATTTCTGCCCCTCCCTTTGCTGACAGCACCTGCCGTCCATTGTACTGCATGATCTTGAAACTACCCGGTGGTAAAGGCACGTCTCCTATTCTCTTGCCGAGCCAGTTCACCTGAAGCAAACGGTTGACGCCCTCGCGGTATATGATCTTGAACTCGTCCATGGTTGCGGGCTGAATCTGGGGCTGAACTGGAGCCACCGGTTCTGAAGGCACAGCAGCATGACCAAGTGAACTTGAAGGTGTAGCATCGGCTTGGGAAGGCTCGCTGGATGCATTGGTCATGATCCACATCTTGCCTGGATGCTTCACACGCCCGGGCATCACGATACGGCCAGCATCATCTCGAGAAGCATGTTGCAACATCCAGCGTTTGGCTAGTGGAACCAAAACTTCAGGTTCCAGCCATTCATCACCGGCCAAGGGTCGACCCAATCTGTTGTACTCCTTCATGAGTTCTTCGCACATACCAGTCAAATCTCCCCTCAGCTTTGATGATCCATCAAAACGGAAATGCATTATGGTGAAGAAGAGGCAGGCAATAAGAGGGGTCAACTTAGCTTGGCATTTTGAATGCATAATAACATATTTATAATGAACATAATGATAATTGAATATAGATATGTAACTTCAAGATCAGACTTGATTAAGTTGTACTATCCGGATTGAAGGCAATGTAAACTTCAATGCGCACCAAATCACCAAATAATAACTCTCCGTGAAACTAAAAGAAGGTGACAATAAACCAGCGAGGAAACCAGCAACACATTCGAATACTTTCTCGATGAGAACAACTCTCATAATTTAATCTAGGTACGCCGGTGGTTTCTCAGCAGGACACACACCTGTCATCATGAACAAGTACGCCATCACCATTGGCTTCTCCATCCGATTCTCCAAAACTGATGAGAAGTGCGCAGAATCGAGGGCCCGCAGCCAGTTGAAGATGTGGCTCACCTGTCTGACAAGGGCATTGATTCACGAGGGACATCTGAGAAGACAAACGGTTGATCAAACATTTCAGGTTCTCGATTGATTCTCATCTGATACACACTGCAGAGCATAATTGATTTAATGCTATCTATATAATCTATGGCTCCAAAACAAAAAAAACACGTAACTTAAAAAGGCAGGCGGCTGGAAACTGCTGAATTTGCCGATATGCTCTGGAGTAGGCAGTGTTGTCACCTCTCGTAGACCCTTGAGACGATGTGCCCTTAGCCGCCCTCTTGCATTTTGCCTTCGCCTTAACCTTGGGTTTCGGCTTTGCTACTCTGGGCTTCTTTGCCTTGGGTTCACTGCCGTCTTCAGCTGGTTCAGCGGCATCCTCATCATCTTGAACAATCACATTGCCAGGCCACCTTAGTTGAAATGTGGTGAAATTGAAGACTTACAATTTCAATAAATATATATTGTATAATAACCTAGCTAAATCTAATTTTTAGTGGCAACTAAACAAAACTAAACTAGCATCTTTTGCGGCTTGCACTGGCTTTATCTCACAGCCTCTTTTATATATATATATATATATAATATATATATATATATAACGATCATGAAATGGAAGTTCGATGGGAAAATCACATATAAATTCACCATGATGCAAATAATAAATTGTTTCTAGCCGAAGAACACAAAAGGCGAATCGTCATCCACTGGTGGCAAAGCCGGTGGGGCACTAGCTGATTCCTTGCCTTTAGATGATGCAGCTTTCAATGAAGGGTCCCCCGGATGGTACCATCGCGAAAGGCTCAGCCGGTTGGGGCTTGCAAACCCGCTTGTTTCGCCAAATCAGACGCCTTCATCAGTTTAGGGGCCATTTGGCCCACCAAACTGTGAATCAAAGAACCGCCAATAATAAGGTTCGAGCACTAGTTTTGCAACATTTATTTTTGTGTATTGACATATCCTACAACGCAAAAATAAAACGATTCACATTCACTATCAGATCACTAATGGGCAAGATGTGTACAGCATCCTGAATCCTTGTCAGTTATTTCATTTACTAAATATCCGCAGCAAGTGCAATAAGTTTCCTGGCATTCGGAGTTGTCGACACTTCTGAACTACGATGAGGGCTTTGCAACAGGCCTTTTGTTGGGGAAGCAACAGCATATGTTACACAATTTGCTGAAGGAAAGGAAATGTCGATATAAAACTTACAGTGCTTCAAGGGTTGATTATCATCTATAGTAAGACACTTGCCATGTTGCGTTACGTCCAAACTTCCTCATCATCCTGGCCCATGTTTCTTTTCCTAAAACATGTTAGGCCCACCAACATCACGATGCTGCAGTTTCCTAGTAACATGGCATTTCCTGCCATCAGCTCTGCACGGCCATTGTCAAGTGCTGGAAGCTGGGAAACTAGCATGCTGTCCGCGATGCTCTTCGTTGTGGGCCACCCAAGGGCCGTAAGTTTGTCGGACGGAGTGAGCAGCTTTCCACTAGGCCTATGCACATAAAAGCCCTTGTTCCGACGAAAGCACGGCAACTTTCCAGAGTAAGCTGACCATGTCCGTGACCAAGACGGATTGTCGCCTAGGAAATACACCAGGTCCAAACTGGCTGTCGGCTGCTTATGATAGATCCTGGCAAACTCCGAGTCCAAAGTTGCAACGCACGACCGTTCCCTCTTGTTGAAGAAATAAGAGCAGTCTTCTCGTCCCTTAGTTTGTGGTTTGGATATCTTATCATGGTGAAAGAAGCAATCTTGGAAAAAAGATGAAAGAAAACGAGCTATGACAATATGAAGCGTGAATACTTTAATTCCAGCACAATGAAAAAACGACTTGCCAAATGTGACATGTTGCTTGTTCCCATTCGATCTTTCGCTTTCTGCAGATATGCCATGCATGTATATCTCTTTCACGTTGTGATGCCACAAAGTAATCCCTGCACCGCGTCGAAGCTACCATGCTTATTTCCTGGGATATAGCACCATAAGCTTCCCAAACGTCAAACATGTACTCGCAAGTTTGCTTGTGACAACAGTAGATGTAGACTCGAGATCTGCTAACAGCCGAATGGCCACAATCAGAAGGCACCACACGCAATGGGTACAAATTGTACCCTGGTAGAAACTCTTGCACGTCTTCCAGAGGAATGTCCTTACTTAGCACTTCTGCAACAATTTGCGAAACATGTCATTTATTACTAATTCACATTTTGTTTTTGATGTTTTTAATCTTCGTTCCGGATTCCATGGGCATGTCTGTCACATTGACAATTAATTGAAAAGGCACATTGTTTCAATTGTTCTTATTATTGTTACGTGGGGCTTCAAAACCAATGAATCATCTGGGGTTTCAAGCTATGAGAAAAACTCACCAATCACCCAAGCAGAATTGTTGTGGCTTCGAACCATAGAAAGAAATCATGAAACTTAAGTGGTGCTGAGAGTCGGGGGTGTTTTCTAAGATAAGGAGCGGAGTCCTGTTCGCCTCATGTTTCCTGGACCATACCAGGTATACTGAGCCGGTCCGACCCTCAAAAAATTTTCTGTTGACGTTTGCCCTTGAATTTTCCTGGCAGGGCAACCCGCTCACGTCAAAATCAACCTCCCGTGGACCGGGTAGTGGACAGGACCGACCATGCGTGAAGCAAAACTGTTCAGATTGCAAGCGCAGCTTGTTCACCTTCATATCAGGGAACCCTTGAGAGCGAACTTAAAATCTTTCCAAATATAACTGACCAATAATTAATATTATGTCAGGCCGTTTCTCATAACAAAAACAATGGCCCTGTTTTCCATGTTCAGGTATCAAAAACCAGTGAACGTGCCACCCATTTTTTAGTATCAATCAAGCCTGCTCCCAGCGCTTCCAGAATGGCAATGACTCATTGATAGACTGTGCTGGAACCTGCTCTAAGACATCACCAAACACACAGGGAGGAGTGCTTCTGTGGTCGGTCCACTCTTGCACCCATGAATGGTTGTCCAAAATAGTCTGTCTGCAAGCAGCGTCCAACTCCTTATTATCAATGTGGCATGTGGATGAGCCATTTTTTCACAAGAAACATTCTAAAATCATATTAAATAAATATATAAAAGTTGTGAGCTTATATTAAATATTCTTATTCATCTACAGCGCGACGAAATCACAGAACAATAAAGCTGTTGTATGGAGACAATGAAGGCCGCCAAGGGTCATGGCAACAATGTGGTTGAATTTTCACGTGAAACATGCAATCATCATTCCAATTCCATGATTTCCTTGACTGACACAGCGAGTTAAAGTTGAATTAAAACATGTGTCATTGTTTCTCTCAAAATAAGAAATCTCTGCCCAGCATTCTGCATCCAGTCCCGCACAACAGATAATGTCATGTTACTGTTTTTGAAATCCATCTATGGCAAACCAATTTCCAAATGAGGTAAGCTGCTGAATCAAGGCAAGTGCTACCTCTGCCGTATACACACCAGAACAAGATGATGACATAGCGTTGGCTTCTGCTAAGAGGCACCGTTTCAAAGAAGATGCAGGGATCACTTGTTGAATCACCCTTATTGCCATCTGAACAGAACGAGCAGCCAAACACAGGTTCGTATCTTCAAAGTCAACCTTAGCAAAGAACATGAATGACAATAAAAATGCAGGTATAGTATAGTATATATATATATAAACCGCAAAAAATGATAAATATAATACAGATATTCCCACATATTTATTCCATGTTTCATTTTTTTGAGGAAACATGCTAGTCTATTTCCAGGTTTCAGATTGCAGTTTCTTTCTGAAACCTTGGAAATTCCCACATATTTATTCCCTATTTCATTTTTTTGAGGAAACATGCTAGTCTATTTCCAGGTTTCAGATTGCAGTTTCTTTCTGAAACCTTGGAAATTCCCACATATTTATTCCCTATTTCATTTTTTTGAGGAAACATTCTATTCTAGTTCCAAATTTCAGATTGCAGTTGGAAATTTCAAGAACGAACAATAATTAATGGTGGCGCACAAACCCATAATTCCTCGCACCTGGAAGGGGTCAGCCATCCTGACAGGAGGGGCATGAGCATCAGAGCTCTCTGCCAAGCTGATCCGCGTGCTGACCATCGAAGAACCATCCAGGGTCTGCTCAACGCAGGATCCGCGTGCCGACATATTACACTCCGCTCAACCCAGGATACACTGTTGGTTTCCCCTGCAGTGACCTGGTTCTCCAACTTCACTTTCTTATCTCACTTGAACTAGCCCTAGCATTCCTATGGACTTCGCAAAATGAATAATTTAAATATGCATGATGCACATGGGCGCAGCATTCAGCATTTGCTTGAACCTTGTACACTGTGGAAAAAACCAATGCTACTTGGCTGTGAAATATTCTGCAGCTCTCCAAAATAGACTGGCTTTTATGTTGACATTGTAATAATAAACATGTTGGTTTGTCCGAAGTAAATAAAGAGTGAGACTGGAAAAGGCACAAAATTGGAATCTGACCCACCATCTATCTGGGTTGTCGGACCATTGGGGGACCAAAGCATCCAATGCCGAGCCATGGCGCCCATACCTGTAAGAAAACATTTCATCATTTGATATTCACACTTTTAATTTGTTCTAATTTACTGTAATATATTCAAAAGAATCCTTCCCACTGAGCAGGGTCCAGTCTCTGTCAAAGAAAGAAAACCCAGCAAGCCTGGTAGAATTCAGTTGGCTGACCACAAATGTCAGACCCATCAAAGAGGACCTGGCTGTCAGCTTCGTGGTTACTTGTTAGTTATAGATTATAGCTGTCAGGTTTGCTAAATACGAGTGCCTAAATCAGGATCCCATCGTCACCATGATGATTTATGAATAACACCCTTATCACCATTCAAGCCTGGAAATGCTTCTCCTCGCCAAACTCAAGTTTGGCCCGTTCCATCAACGTAGCCTCAGGCATCAAATTATTTTTTCACACTTGTAGTTAAAAAATGACTGACTATCTAAAATAAATAATTTCAAACCCTTGTAATGCCACCAACACAAAGTAACAACACTAACGAATGACAAGAGACGCAAAATCTCATCGAAATATATGTTTCATCTTCTGCTATACCAGGCCCTGTGACAGATGCAGCAGCTTTACTCGTCGAAATAGCCTCGCTGTAGATGCGGCTAGTTAGAAAAAAAGAATCATGGTACACATAAAAATCAGGAAACATGTTGATTATTTTTTACTGTGCATGCCTAGAAGCTTCCCTGGAATAGAGTTTTTCGATGATGCTGGCTACATCGTTTGTTCTTTCCAATGGGGTCCGAATGGAAGCTTTGGACTCAACTCCATGGGCACCACCCTGCTCAAAGGTTGCCTTCCGCTTCACTCCCTGCGAAACAGTGACCAAACGAATATTCTGATGAAAGGCATCTGTGATTGCCTGCACCAAACTATGAAGAAGAGGCTGAAGTTGGGGGCAAATCTCGGAAGTCCATTTCTTGTGTTCATTTCTTGGTCTTGGCTTCACCGGACGGAGAACAAAGGCAATGACATCCACTAAATGAGGCTTGGAGAAGGTGCTTTGCACAAAGTAGGTCTCCGAGTTTATTAACTCCATATCCCAAATGCACTGAAGTGAATCCGACAAGTTGATTGGCCATGGATCTTCTGTAAGAAACCCATTTGAATCCACATGCGCAGAATGTGCAGGCACTGGAAATGAATGACTTGGCTGAAACGCAATGTCGCCCAGCTTTCGCAACCATGCAAATGCAGCCTTTCGTTGATCCACCAATCTCTTTTGATCAGTTGATACTTGAACCAGTATGCACACCAGAATGCTGGTGGGAACGGTTCTCTCATCAAGAAGGTAATATGCTTCCTCTGGAGTCAGGGATGAAGATGCTTTCCTATCTTTCTTTGCCACTCTACGCTGAGGAACAGCTTCATTTGCCCAAACATTTTCATGTAACTTTTCAGCGTCATCTACCCATTTCACCAAGAGTGCCCTTCGCTTCTCCTGGTTACTGCCTTGAAGAAGACAGCCCAAATCAGAAAGCACCCACTCTGTTTGAGTGTTGTCCTGAGTACTGACGTAGCACCTCAATGATACTACAGTGGGCACTGTTTGAATAACAATATTTCTCACATCATCGAAATTTGCCATGGCTCATTAAGGCAGGCTGTTGCTTTGACGCGGCTAGTGTAGAAACAAAAAAGCATTGATGTGATTTGATGTGATTTTAAAGTTCTCAATTTGCTACCGTGTGCAAAACATGAATGTTCTGACACAAACCACACATTACACCATTCAAATAATCGTATGCATAACATCGGTAAACTAAATTAAATATGTTCTTTGGATTTGTTTGTGGCTGTTTTGATTATCTTTATTTGTTTTGACTTGGTTACGCAAACATGTGAGTCACTAAGTCGCATCTTTGCTGAGAACTACACTGCAACACAAATGATAGATTTTGCCAAAGGTGATCCTAATAATGACATAATCTTTGATCGACAGTGTTCATCAAATATTGATGGTTGCGTATGTAACCAACTAAGAACTAACTATGTTCTTCTTTCCGGGTTTCAAACGGCAGGACTTTGAAACCCTGGAAAAATGTTTAATACAAACTAAAAACGCATCTTGCAAAAATTGATTGATGTGATTTGATGTGTTTTTGATGTTCTGAATCTGCTACCGTGCGCACAGCTACAAATGTTCTGACACAAACCACACATTAAACCATAAGATTTATAATATTGGAAAGTTATATTATTCTTTGGATGATTTGTTAGTGGCTTATGGTTTTTGATTATCAGTGTTTGTTTTGAGCAGGATTGAGCTGATTTTTTCTCATATTGTTTTGAGCATTTTTGAGCAGGATTGAGCTGATTTTTTCTCACCGCCCTGCCCCCCCCTCCCCATCCTCATTAACATCTATCGAGCAGGATTGAGTTGATTTTGAGCAGGATTTATTGTAACAAGCTACCTCAAATGATGGTTGAAGCATGTACAAAGTACTAGAACATTGACCTACACAACAAAATTATCAACTCAAAGTTGCTCAAAATCAGCTCAAATCTGATCAAAATCAGCTCAATCCTGCTCAATCTTATTCCTTCAAGTTAGGAATACATGGTATACGCAGCAATTTCTTTCATTTTGAATTTTCAGCTCATAATCACTCAATTCCGCTTAAAATGAGCTCAATCCTGCTCAACACAGTTTTCCGAACAAATGGTTTTAGGGGGGGGGGCTGTGGAGGGGGGGGCTGGGAAGTTCTATGAGATTATGCGACCTAGTTATATAGGGGATTGTAGAAAGCCATTATAAGAATCACTACTTAGCAACTAGTACAGCGGAACGTCACATCTTTTTTGATCACTGCTCAATATTGGCACAAGTGAAGGAGGAGGTTACAATCCAACCAGCGCCAAGTATATAGCTGGGATATATATATATACAATATAGATTTGTCGGCAATGGTGAGTTTACAAGTAGTCTAAAAAGTACCCCCGCGAAAACTAACATTGCATGTCCACTGAAAGTCTTGGAAGATGCATTTTCCTATGGTTCCATAGTCCCTTTTAGGTGACATGTTATTTTCGGAGGTCACATCCTCAAGAAAAAGCAGCGAAAGGTCAACAAACCCCACATGGATCAGTTCTTCATGCGTTCTAAAGCCTTTTCGTGGGTGTTTCTTTATTTTAAAGCAAAATTGGGTGGTAGTTTCCAACATGTTCGTGTTACATCCTTATTCAGGGAAGATGAAGCTAATTTGCGGTGGTAAAAGTAAATTGGCAACATCCATGAAGGACGAATTTGCAGCCTACTAGGTTTCTTTGTCCTCAAAATGTGTTATAGCTAAGAATGGTGGGTTGTGTAAAGGATTTTGTTCCCCGGAATGACCCGTTGAACTAATTAATCATGAACGTTTAAAAAAAACAGACTCCAACATATGAAAGAACCATTGCCCAGATACAACCCAGACACAACCTCTTGTTCATATTTGTTCATTCTCCTCTCTCCATTATCCATTTTTAGTTTGCCCTGAGCTCAAGAAAGGACACTGCAAATATCGCATCTCTGAGGTGTCTGCAGTTGATTGAGAAGTCTGTACCTTGTTTGTACCCATCAGCAATGGACACCACCGACTGCATGTTTGTTGTTGGGTTTGACTAGTGCTCAGTACCACAGAGGTTGCTTGTTTTCGAGATGCGGAGATGATGTCTTATGATACATTAGAACGTGCAATACTATGTTAACATCAGCCATTTTTGTAATTATATCAATATTATCATATGACATATAATAACGAAGGCCAGTATGGGAATGATACTACTATGTTTTCTCACCAAGGTGAAAAATCAGTATGCGACCACCTTTCTTCCGGACTCTCCCTGCTTTGTAGAAGAGGTTGTGTGTTTCCAAATCATCTCAAAACTAGGATTTGTTGAAGGTGATTTTTTACTTTGTACCATGGTACATCACCGTCAAACCACCATTTGGGAGAATATGTTTTACTCTTTCCAGGCATTTTATGCGAATCCAAGAAAAAGATCCCAACATCTTTGGAAAAGTAGCCATGTCTTTGTTATTGGGAGGTAAATATTGACCCTGATTTCTACTTGTTCTTTACCAGGGTTTCACGGGATAGATTCTAGCAGCTGGCAGGTGTGACTCCTTTTTTCAAATTAGATCAGGGATATAGTTTGCTGGTGAAGTGTTACGTATTGAAGCCCTTGATCCCCGTGTTGGGGATCTATCGCCAACCGTGACAGCCCATGTGTTTCTGTGGTAAAAGAAAAGCCAGGCTAAAGAAAGACTTCAATTAAATTGTGATCCCCCATAAACTGAGCAGTGAAAACGTTTTGCTGGTGGTTTGCGTTCTTTTTGGGGGGATGATACTACCCTCTTTGATAAGAGATTATGACATTGCCCATCAATTCAGGAACTCCCTATCAACCAACCATTAAACTAGTTAGATACCTTTGGTCAAAACGACATTGAGGGGGACTCCTACACCAAAGCAAACAACTAAGCAAACAGATTTTGAAAATTTCAACCTATCATCACTTGAAACAAAGTCATCCGTAGCTCTGTTTTCGCATGGTAACAGATGGATCCTTGACATGTGACATGGCGATCCGGGAAACTCAAAAAGAACACCCAAGGTATGTTTGAATCGATGATGTTCCTTTTCCTTTTTTGGTTGAATATTTTAATTCCCTGGAGTTCAATCTTGGTTTCGTTTGTTTGTTTTTTTGTGATGATTTGGGTGTGTTGGACTTGTTCAGCATAAAAATTTGGTGTGAGTATTTACACTTTGGTAAACTAATATATATAGAAGGCTGGAAAATCACCATCTTTTTAGGAGATACATCTTCAAATGGTAGTTGTTCCATTGTCATGTCCATTTTCGGTGGTGTAAAATATGTCCAAAAAAATGCGTGCATGATTCACATCACGTGACACTTTCGGGTTTAAGTTTCGGAAGCCTACGAAAATGACCTTCATTCAGGTTTCGAATATGCGTTATAATTCAAACGGCAAGGTTGAAAGAAAGGTTGGTGAAACAACGAATTTCGTAAATGGTTGTAGTCTAGTGATTTTCTAGTTGGATGGATTTAATCTATCCAATTCAAATATGTTATTTTCCAATGTTTGGAAGCCATGCAACAGAAGCAATCATTCATTACTTGAAATGTGGGGGCCAGACAACGAAAAAAATCCTGTAGAGGACAAACATTTCAATTCTTATTCAATTGGTTTACCAGAATTGGCGGCGTTATCCCAATTCCATATTCTACCTTTTTTGGCAATGAAATAAGTCATGCTTTTTCTAGCTAGCGCATGTAGAGAAAACTCTTGATCTTGGGATGGTTGTTCACATCTTAGTAGCTTACTTGATGCAAATGAATGGTAGATTCCTTCAGGATTTCCCCACACCGGTGAGTTGGTGACGAGTTGGATGGTGAAGAGTTGGATCTTTTTGGGGTAGAGATGAAATACTACCCAAATACTACCTATAGTTATGTGGGGATTATGATAAACCATCATAAGGATCCCGTCATTAAACAACCTGTATTTCAATGGAAAGTATCCGAGAGCTTTTTGGAACTCCAACCTCAACATCCAATTTGGGCCAATTCTAGCGACCTTCCAACCGCCGGTTGGTCACCCTAAATGGCTGTTTTAGTAAGGGAATCTCCCAATAATAATGCCCTTATGTAATTCAGGTTTAGGAATTCTTGTAATTCGTCCAGATCATTTTCATCGATTGGACATTCTCGAAATCCTTCCGCTCAAGGATGTGATCGGGCTGCATGCGTATAGAGCTGTTGCACTGTTGACGGAAAGTTGGAGCTAAGGATGTCAGGAAGGTTAACATGCCATGAGAAGTTGACCCAACCTGGCCCACTGTGATATTTGTGG
Organism: Breviolum minutum Mf 1.05b.01; assembly: GCA_000507305.1. Taxonomy (NCBI): domain Eukaryota; class Dinophyceae; order Suessiales; family Symbiodiniaceae; genus Breviolum; species Breviolum minutum. The sequence continues at coordinate 353,104 of DF239018.1, forward strand.
CGCCGCTTGTTGTGGAACAGAAGTAGGGGGCGAAGTATAGGGATTGGTTCATACAGCTTTTCAAGAGCATCTTCACCCCGATCTAAGTTGCCGTGCAAGGGGCCACAACAAGGAGTCTGCCTTAACTTTGGCTAAATGCTGGTGGTTTGCTGGCCAAAAGTAGCTGCCCCCTTTGATGTCGGAATCGCCGCTCAGTGAGCTTCCGGCGAAACAAGTCTGTCCCGACGCCAAGCGACGGCCACCTTGAACTGGCACAAATTTTGAGCTGAGCGTCCTGAATGACGCCTTCCTCCAAAACACGGCCGCTTCACCGCATGTTTTCTCTGAGGAGGACCTTCAACGGCAAAAGGACGAAAGCGCCGGACGCGAAGCTGCAAAGGCCAAAGCCGGGAAACCTCGACAGGACGCAGCTTGGGGCCGCAAGGGGTTTTATCTTCGCCAAAAAAGAAGGCTGATAGCAATTCTTTGAATTTTATTTTCTGCTTAGACAGATCTTAAATAGCATTAAATAGCGCAACTTGGCAGACGCTATCTTCGATTCAGGTCGTACCGAGTTTTTGTATGGCGCCTGCTTAGCAGGGCTAAAGGGACACCAGAGAGTTGACAGACACCAGAAAGGATGCGGGTGGCAAATTGATGACACAGTGTTGCCAAACGATTTTGTTTCTTTCTGCTGGCTTCCTGATAATTTCTACATGTCTTTTTTTAATGCCCAGTTTTGTTTTCTCGCGCATCTTCTCAGCAAATCTGGGCAATGGAGATTGTACATGTTTTCATGGCTTGACTATCCTAATTCAATTGTTGGATTCTTAACATAATCCCCTCAATCACATTTTTTGGGTTTTTTGGAAATCATGCTGCTAATTTGGATTCATGATTCGTTACCGGCTGGTTGGAGATGTATCATGTAAGATGATTCTATGCAGGGTTCTACCCCGATCTTCGGCGGAATGATCCCATGTGATTAACTGAACCAACTGGGGTGAGACCACGCAACTAGGTTTCGCAATTTGTATTGATACAATTACAGTAGCTACACTACAACACCTCCAACATGATGAAGTATTCCAAGCATTCCCACATTTATTGCGGTAATTCTTACCCAAAGTCAATTGACCCTTGAAGGGTAACATTTTTGGACCTGGGCGAAAAGAACCCCAGAATCCGGGAGATTCTGCAATCCTTATTGGTTTTCCTCCAACAACGTCACTGATAAAACTGGGATGTTCAACAAACCCGCGGTCAACCATGAGATGAATTGCCCGAAATTAACGGGTTTATCGCAGCCCCTTGTCTCTTACCACTGAGCGTGATTGGTTCGTGAAGATGCCCCCCGAAGATGTGACACGAATAGACGGGAAGGGCTAAAACGGTCCAGCTATTACTTCCAAGTAGGATTATACAGCAGGGCTCTGTTTTAGTTGATATGTGTCATTATTTTTCTATAATCATATTTATGATGTTATAGGTATTTTTTTCGTTAGACCCCATCCACTCCTACTCTATCTTGTCAAAACATCTTGATACCTTTAGAAAAAACCTGGACTGAAATGGACTGAAACGGCCATTGTTGGTGCTGAATCTCTCCAACCAACCTGTCATGGGAAACTTTTTCGACAGGATCCCAATGTCACGGATGATAAGGGGGAAACTCCATTGTACAAGGCGAGATGGAGAGATGGGAAGTTTGGAAAAGGTGTGAAACCCATGGGGTTAAATTTGGCGAGTCCTGGACATGGATACTCAAATTGGAGTCCTACCCTCCCCAAAACTCACACGTTGCCCCTGAAAACAGGCAATATCCAAAAAAATAATAGAGGATCAGCATGTTTCATGGGCGAGCTGGTAGTTTTACCAAGCATATTTTCTTTGAAAACAGGTGATTTATTGAGTTTGCATATCCATATCCATGCTGTCGGAATCCCTCCCTCAAAGTTTCCCCTCGAACCAGAAGACAAGTGCCTTAAGGGATTATGAATGGCACAAAGCGGTTTGTCCCTGGTAACTTGGTAACTTGGTAACTTGAAGGAGGTTTTGGACGTTCATTTCGTTCAAGTCCTGGGGTCCTGGTGCCTTTAGCACTTCAATTGCATTTCTCACACGGAAACACCTGGATTTTTTGAGGCGAAAAGTTCAGAATGAAAAAGTTTGGTGAAAGTTGGTGAAGCCCAGGTATTAAACCAGTTTTTGAGAAAAACAAACCTGGTTGTTTAGTGTAGAGGATGAAATACTGCACAGTTTGGTGGTGATAATAAAAACCTAAAAATCATTCTAAATATCCTTATGAAACAACAAGTATCACTCCCTAAAACTATCATAGCCCCTAAAAATGGTGGTTTCCAATAGGTATTTCCTTTTCCAAGGGCCTATTTTCAGGGGCTATGTTAGTTTCAGGGAGGGCAATGGAAAGCCAATCTTCAACCACCGTTTCGTGGATGGATTTTGCTAACCTTTCAGGCGAGTGAAGGTGGTCATTTGGATATTGTGAAGATGCTCTTGAAAGCCAATGTGACTGGGAGATTGCATGACGTTTTTTTCTACAATGATACCTTGAATCACTGAGCATTTCGGTACATGGATATCTAGTAGAAATACCCCTCACCCAGGATGCAATCGTCACCACCAGGATTTTTTCATAGGGAATTCATATAAACCGTAGCCATTTTGGCTCAAGTTTTTTCATCTTGTTGGAGCTTTTCATCGACATCAAGAAAGTAACCAAAGGCATGGCTACCCCTCCTTCCCCAGCCAAGAAGGTAACTGCTGCCAAGCCCCCTCCAGCGGCTGTTGCCAAACCTGCGGAAGCAGCTGCGGCTGTGGCCAAGCCCCAGGCCGCAAAGGCTACGGCAAAGGCAACGGCCACTATGTTCACGGACATGGGCTTCTTGCAGGGTGAAGCCGCAGAGATCGTGGGCGGCGAGGGGTTACAGTTGGACGACGAGTTGCTTTCGGGGATGGATGACTTTGTGGTGCCACCCAATGGGCCAGAGATGGTTGGGCTCGCCGCGGCAGGCGACAATGGCCCCCCATCAAAGGTTAGGATTGTCTTGACCCAGTCGCTCTGGGACCGCGTTATCAAACAGCAGGCGTTGCATGATATCCAACATGGGGGGGCACGTGAGTTCCAAGGTACAAAAGACCCTGGTCTTCCCCCTTTGACTTGTATCCGTGTAACGGTTGGTAGTTGTGTTGCCAAACTTCGCTGGGCAAAGGAAGGTCGTAATACCATTAAAGTGCTTGACTTGAGTGTTGATTTTGATCATTCTCTTCCGGTTTGTTTCCAAGAGCAATATGCATACATTACTAAGCATGAGGGTCATTGGGTTTACCTTGATCGTAAGGTTAAACTCAAATCAGGAATGGCCCTTAGGCTTGAACATTACCGGCAAGAGTCTGAGCCCGATAAACTTCAACAAGCTGTTGCTTCTTCTTGGGGTGAATTGTGGTTTTGAGATGACCTCTCCATTAATCAGCAAGATCTATGGGAACCATGTTTAGAAAGGATGACTTGCTTGGATGATTGTCCATCATGCTCATATCAACCGTTCACCATTGCAAGTTGGCATGAAAATTTGAAGGGTGTAAGGCATAAAAGTGCTCGTGGTGCTTGTGGCTATACTCCTAGAGAGTTGTTGATTCTTCCTGATGTTGTAACGGAGTGGCTGTTTCAGCTCTTTGACGTTGTTGAATCCGGGAATAGGTGGCCTTCAATTGTGACGATTGCTAGGGTTGTTTTTCTGCCGAAATCTAGCATGGGGGCTATCGATCCCCTTGATACCAGGCCAATTACAATACTCAGCCGGTTGTATAGAGCTTGGAGCAGATTTCGATCCAGGCAGGTTGCAAACCACTTGATGTCTATGATGCCCCCTACTATCGGAGGTTCTCTCAACGGGGCATCGGCGGACCTCATTTCGGCTTTTACCGTGAATGCAATTGATGATGCGTATGAAGCTGGTCAGAACAAATGCGGAATAGTTGTAGATCTAGCAAAATGCTTCAATACAATTGCAAGGTATCCCATATTGAAGTTGATGAAGAAATTGGGTATGCCTCCTGAATACTCCAACGGTCTCTTTATGATGCTCCATCATTTATCGCGGTATTTGGAAATAAATGCTCATATTGATTTGTTGGTACCTTCAACGACTGGCATCCCTGAGGGGGGACGCTTTTTCAGTGACCTTGATGACGGCGCTCACCTTTTGGGTCCACATGTACATTGAGCAGTATCACGACATTGATGCTACTTTCTACGTTGATAACTGGAGTTTCATTGCTGAGGATGTTGAGAGTTTGGTGGCTGCTTCCCAGACCATGATTGATTTTGTACGTGACATGCAACTTGTGATATCATATCAAAAATCATGGGTTTGGGCTACATCTAAGGCATTACGTAAACAGCTGAAAAGTACACTCTTTGGAGGTTGCACTGTCCCTCTTCAGTATCATGCTAAAGACTTGGGTTGTGACATGAATTACTGTAAACGACGGTACAAAAAGACCACGAAGGGGCGTGTTGCAACATCAATCCGACGTTTGGGACGAGTGTCGACGAAAAAACTTCCCAAGAGTTTTCGAGTCAAAATGGCACAGACATTAGGGTAGGGGCACCATTGGTGTTACATTCTGCACAAGAGTGGCGTAAACTTAGATCTTCTATGACAAAATCGATTGGTAGATTTCGGTGTGGTTCCAATCCTTGGTTAGCCTTGCGTCTTACTGGGGATATACGTGATCCACAATTGAATGATGCTATTCAACGAATTTCGTTTTGGAGACGATTCATGAAGATATTCCCGGGAACACGTTGGGGTCTGTTAAGGCGTATTGGAACACAGGAGACTTACAACAAAGCAGGTCCGTCCTTTGCTTTTACAGATTCCTTCAGACATATGGGTTGGAGATGTGCGGTTGACGGGGTCATGGTACATACCAGTGGGTTACAGCTTCATTGGGTTGGACAATCTATGCCCTATATCAAGAGATTGTTGACAATGGCTTGGTCTATGCATGTATCCGATAAGGTACAGTACCGCGAGGGATATGATATTGGTTGCTTTGATTTCCATCCTGTCCTTCGAGGTATTCGTAAACAGCCTGTTGGGCGCCAGACCATGTTGCAGTCATTAGCGACAGGAAAACATGTTACACATAACAAGTTGTGCAATTTTGTTGCGGAAATAAAGAGTGGACTTTGTCCCCTGTGTGGCATGCCAGATTCCAAAATGCACCGGGTCTTTACATGTAGTGAAACTGCTGGGCTTCGCATCAAGCGGAAAGCACTTATCCGTTGGTTACAAAGACAACCTTCTGCTGTGTGGAATTATGGAGTTTTCGAAGCAAACATCCAATTGATGCTTTGGAAGATTGAGAATTCTCCTTCTCTATCATCAGTTCACTTGCCTTTAAGGTCTAGCAGGCTAACGGTATTTACGGACGGGTCATGCTTTTCCCCAGAATTCCATCAGACTGCCTTGGCTGGATGTGCTGCCATTGCAGTTGATGATTGGAAGTACAACATTTTGGTTCAAACCATGATGCCAACACCAGATCATACACCATTTCGTGCTGAGGTTGCTGCCATCTTGCTTACATTACAGGAAACATGGAGTGTTGACTTTTATGTTGCTTGCCAAGCGGCAGTTGATAATCTCAGTAAACTCTTGATCGCAAGAGCGGAAGGTTGGTCTTGCCCAGTTCTTGAACATTCTGATTTGTGGGGTATGATTTGGTGTCATTTTTTAGACGTCCTCAAGAATGTATTACCGTCACTAAAGTTAAAGCTCATGTTCATCCAGAGTCCCTTGATGATTCCAACCAAAAATGGTGTGCCTTCATGAATAACGTAGTCGATGATTTGGCTAAAACAGTTGTGAAGAACCAGAAAACCGTTTTTGCAATGTTTGAGAAACAAAGCCGGATTTGGAAGCATCAGGAGTCCATGTTGCATTGCTATCAGGATTATTGGTGTAGTATTCAAGAACGATGTCTTGCCACTAGGGTTAGGAATGAACCATCACAACCCCAATTGGGTCCTCCTGTATGTGTTGGAAACCCGATACATTGTGAATTCCCGATTGATGGTGATGTCCTCAACAGCTGCCCTTTTGGAATTGAATTTGCCCAAACTGTAAGGACCTACCTCCGGGGTCTTACATGGTTCCCTACTGGGGAGCCTGTGTCGTTGCTGGAAATTTACCTTGATTTTTCCATTTCCCAAAAGATGATGACGCCAGTCCTTCTTCCTACTGGTCTCAAAAATAGCAAGGGACGGATGATCAAGAAGTATGAGTTGCGACATAGAAACTTGTTGGCTGATGAGCAGCCATGTGACCTTGCTTCTCAAAGTAAGGTTTGGCATGCTTGTATTAGTTGGTTTTGGAAACAGTGCGGGCACACAACTGGTACATTGTGCCTAAGTGTTCTTCCTTGGCTAAATATGGATACAGGATTGTCATGTGGCGTCATTCTATATGATGCGGTTAGTACTCAACAGGCCCTCTGGAAAGCCTTTCATACCGATCGTGGTACCCGACGTAACCTTAAGGGTTTGTGGCGTTCGTACCCAACACAGATTGCTGAGGCAGGAGGGTGATTGTTTTGCATGTTGAGATCCGATGGTTGAGTTTCATTTGTCCGTTTGTCATCATCACATTGTACATTAGTTGTACATTAGTTGTGCATTGGTGGGTTCATCACGTTTCACTGGGTGAGCTCACAGCAGCTCGAGCTGCATCAAGTCGGAAAGTAGGAAAATGCCACTGTTACTGGGTGGGGTGTAGATGCAAAATATATACCATCCAGAAATATGCGAAATAGAACATTGGTCAAAACCTCCTCCAAGCAAGCGGGAAGTCACGTTGTGAAACGGACCGTTTCTGTTCAAGATTCTGTTTGCCCTTACTTGTGTTAGGTGGCTTAGTTTAAGGTGTTCTTTTACTGTCTACCGTGTCTACCCTAGTAAATCGTACATCCCCAAGAAACCACCATTTGAAATTCTTCAACCATCTTATGCACATCTACGAAAATTGCCCTATTGTTTTGATCGTATCTAAATGAATTGGTAGATTTTTCACGGTGATGAGCCTTTGACCTTAAAATCATCATATTTCTGCATTCAGCACTTAAACTTATCAACCCAACGTGCATAGGATCTGTAAAAAGAATGGTTTATTTTAAGTACTTGCTCTGTTTGAAATATCAGTTATTTTCAATTCTACCTCAGGGGTGATGCAAATCCCTGCATTTCAGTAGGGGAATTAGTTTCTAACGAGTAATCCAGTTTGCAATAGACCGTACCGGCTGATTCCAAGAGAAATCGATCATCGAATTTCGTGCGTAGATTTTGGGTGGTAAAGATGGTAAAGAAAGATGTTTTTTGCCAATTTTTAGATGTCTCACCTCGATGTGTGGAGGTGATTGCAATGGATAAGGATTTGTATATCCAGGATTTCAAGGTAAAAAAAACAATACCAGGTGGTTCAACCTGTGACCTCTTCAACCCCAGATGTTGGGAGGTCACCAGTCCAACCGTTGAGTTCGGGTCACGTGAACTCACTCACCGGGCCCCAAAAAGGTCACGTTCGCAAGAAGTGCCAGGTATAAGTAGACGACTTTTGGGCTAAAGAAATATGTTTTGCCAATGTTTAGAATTCCTCTTATGGAAATAAGCATCCCCATTTGACTACCGTGCATATTTTACAAATGATATCAAATGATTAAATGGGTTGAAAATTTCCAACTAAGATAAGAAGACTTAAGAATCCTTGCCTATCCCATCACCACATTGGAGATCTCAATTTATATATGTATATATATGTATATATATGTATATATATATATATATCCTTCAAAACTACCCTGAACTTAAAAGCCATGGGATGCCATGGGTTGTTTGCTGAAATCTAAGTGATGTGTGGTTACTTTCTGGTATGGGATTCATCACCATTGGGAGAATGGCAGAATCCGATTCTTGTTTTTGTTTGTAAAAAATTTGAGATTTTCTGTTTTCAATTGTTGATTTATAAAACAAGTGTTTGATTCCTGTTTTTGCTCTGAATGTTGATGTGATTCCTGTTTTTGTTCAAAGGATTTGATACTTTCTGGCATCGGAGTATTTCACCATTTGAAGCAATAACAGAAATCCCTATGAACCTACCCTCGTTTTCTGCATCTATTTCCACAAAAAAGAAACAAGGTTTTTGTTTTGGCCATGTTCTGCTTCAATCGGATGACATACCTCCAGCTGCCATATCTTTCACTGGGTGAATCTCCCCCACCAGAGCAAATTGAGGCAACATTGGCTTCAAATACATTAGGCATGACACCGTTGCACGCAGCCGCAGAGGGTGGACATTTACAGGTCGTTTTTCGTTGCCAACCGGGGATGGTGGTGAGCACGCCCCAAAGTTTAACAGCGAACCAGCCTGAAAAGGGATCTCCTTTTCCAGGGAAGCCATTTTCAGGCGAACCAGCCGTTAAACTTCAGGGGTGCGAGTGAACATGGAGTTCCAATGTGTTTTGTGGGATGTTTTGTGTATTGGTGTTTTTTTTTCCATGGTAAATCACCAAAAGATGATGTTTCTAACAGTCAAAGTTGCACCATGTCACCCTTGGCGAAGATGAAAATCAACTTCACTAGTGATATGAAAGGGGAGAAGCAATCAAAGGGGAGGATGATGACCTTCCTATTCCGAAAAAGGTAGGGATCATATGAAATTTGGAGCCCTTGGAACTTCAATGCCACGGAGTAGCAAAACTGACTCTCCTTCTCTGTGGCCCACCATTTGTGCTCCTACAGGTGGTGCAATGCTTGCTGAAATATGCTGACAAAGACTCGGCAGACAACAAAGGGTAGCTTTGTTAGCCAAGCCAACCCGCGTTGAAAACACGAAACCGGAAACGCCTCACCAAAAATACAATAAATGTATATATGCAGAATTGGGCCCGGGTAATTTTGGGATCCGGTGCCATGAAACGGATGAAATAGATTCACATAGCCTGAACATCTTCCACCAACATGTTCATTAAAAAAAGGCATTTTCAGCCGCAAGTTATCCCAACTTCTCCCACCGACATATGGAGGATTGGATTGGATCATGGTTTGGTTCACATCCCAGATGGAGATTTGCCAGATTTCCAGCCCGGCCAATTCGCACGGAAGAAACAAATGCACAGCCGGCACCAAGACATCCTGGATGATGAACCTTTTTGTTTCATCAGCCTTGAGGTATACTGCGTTATTTCATGCAGCCTCGAAAGGCCATACAGCGGTAGTGGCACATTTGTCACTTGGTGACTTCAGAAGTTAGTCTAGGTCGATGACGTTTTTTTTGTCCAAAACCATTGCCATCCATCTTCCACGGTATTTTTTCGTTGTTGTTTAAATGTTTAACGGCTGGAACCTAAAAAAGATGGTTTTCAATTCGGAATCCTCCTGTTCCAGGGGCCCACATTTTCAGGCAAGGTAAAATGCCTTGTATTCCCCCAAAATGTAAGAACAATCTGGCTCCAATCAGGTGATATGTTTGGTCGTTCGGGGTTGTAACTCTTTGCAGGCTAGGCAGGCTTGGTGAAGCTATAAAAAAGGACCTGTCACACAATCACCCAACAAGAGAGATGCTTGAAGCTTTGATTGCATCAAAGTCTGGTTAATCGCTTCATTGAAAATCACATTTTAGTCTGAAAAGGGGGGAAGGAGAGGGGGGTTGACAAAACGCCGAAAAGCTACAAACAAAGGTAGACTTTGTATGGTATATATAGATGATACATAGATGTGACCCATACATACATATGAATTAGCAATGCAGAGGCACTCCCATGTTTTTCTATAACATTTGTGTTGTATCATATATGTATGTCGGCGATTGATATTTGCATACATATACATGGTGTAGGAGTTGAGTAAAGAGGCGAACCCGGTGTGTTCCCTTTTTCCCAAAGTTGAATGTCAGTTGAAGATTTCACTCTCCTGGTTCCACGAGACCCAGTTTTTGGCAATTTTTACGATAGAGTGGCAAAGTGGAACTGGGATAGATTTTCAAAGTGGAACTGACTGTCAGTGGTAAAGTGGAATTCCGGAATTCCTTGAAATAGTATTTGTTTGTTCCATCTCTCCACAAAAAGGACCTGAAAATAAAGCCCCAAATATTTCCACGTAAGCGGAGACAAGTCACTATTTGTTGAGGTTGAAATCCCGCTGCGACGCGGAGAAAGCTGACACCTCTGGACGTACACCTTTGTCTGCGGCTGCGCAGCATGGGCATCCAGATGCTTGGCTACAAGTTGAGGATTTTCCCATCCATCATGGCAATCCTGACCAATACCACCTACCCTCACGAATCAATGAGAAATCAAGGGTAGGATTCGCAGTCCGTTGTTTAGTGTGGTTCAGAAGTCCCATGTTTAGAGCTGAAGCTGATGGATAACAAAAGATAACAAAAGGTTGTCTTTTGTTTTTGGCATGGATTTTGTTTTTAAAGTTGGGGTGATGTTTTACTTTACGGTTATGGAATTCATCGTCAATTTTTCAATCAAGACTATATACCCCCCCTGAAGTTCGACGGTTAGATATCCAAAAAATAGCCATCTTTGAAGCCGGAGATAACTTTTCCATTCGGTCCATCATGGCCATGGGTATCTATCCAGCGAGTGCACTGACCCCAACTGACCTCGTAGAAAGGAAACGTCCAAACCACCTCCATCACTCTCTTCCCCAAGGATGTGGTGAATCTCTTGTTGAAAGGAAAGTTCTCTCCAGCAGCCGCCAATTTAGCATCTTGGCCCATGTAAACCGGATTTGTAGTCGAAAAAACCAACAAGGCCAGCATGGTTGCAGGGATGGAACATGATCATGCTAGATACATGGTTCTTAGAAATGGGTGAGATGAAGATCGCGTGTTTTTTGTGTGATATTTTATTGGCTCTACAAGATGGACCCCTACCAGTTGTAAATGGAGGATATGGGGTCCCTGTAAATGCCCTTATAAATGGGTAACTGGGGTTATAAGTTATAACTTAGTTCCAGCATTGGTCTCTATAATTAGGGGGTTCTGTCCCCATATGACGTGTAGCCCAAAACTAAGTAAATATTTTGGGAAAAAAAGTTACGAAAAAAGGTTGCCTTTCATATTCATAATTAAGTTACTTAAGTTAATACTGATTTAATCAATGATGCTGAATCACAGCAATTGAATTATTTAGTTGTAGTAGCATTTTATTGTATATAGTACAGTACTATCATTGAGACTGATATTAATATACAGTACTAGTACTAGTACATTATAGTCTATCATGTATTGTATATTAATATCAGTCTATCTATAGAATTGTATTGGTACTTTGGTAATATAATACTGCAATACTAATATCAATGGCAAACATAGGCTTAACATAGGCATCATAAATCATAGGTAATTAATTAATAATTAACTATATAGTTAATAAGTAAGTAATAAGTTGATAAGTAATAAGTAATAAGTTTATAAGTTACTAATAAGTAATAAGTAATAAGTTGATAAGTAATAAGTTGATAAGTTAATAAGTTAACAGGTAGTGGTGCCATGACATCATGGATTACTTTCTTAGGATTTATTTATTTTGTATGATGAATTGAAAAGTTTACAGGGAATCAAACAAATGGAGCAGCAAGTGTCCGAAGGTGATCACAAAAAACAAGTGTTCGGAAGGTACAGTATCTCAACCTTACCTATCCTTACCTTAGATGCTCTAGGTTTCGATAACTTTACGGGTAAATCGGTAGATCTGTCAAACTAGGTTTTGGGCACGGTTTGATTTAGAGAAAAAGAAAGCCATATTTATGAAGCAACTTTGTGCAACGCTGCGCTCTCAGTTGCGCGCTCGTGGTAATCTATCTTATTTTTATGCGCTCTCAGTTGCGCGCTCGTGGTAATCCATGCGCTCTCAGGTGCGCGCTCGTGTGCGCTCTCAGGTGCGCGCTCGTGGTAATCTACATCAGCGTTTATGCGCTCTCAGGTGCGCGCTCGTGGTAATCTACATCAGCGTTTATGCGCTCTCAGGTGCGCGCTCGTGGTAATTTACATCAGTGTTTATACGCTCTCAGTTGCGTGCTCGTAGAATTACACTAGATATCTTTATGCGCTCTCCGTTGCGTGCTCATAAGATACTCGACAACATCTCACATGACTCTCGGTGTATTCCCATTTACATTTTACGAGTCTTTATGGATGTGTGTGCGTGTATGTTTCATGTCCGCCTGTCCGACCCAGCTGTCCATGCAGTTTTGTCGCCATACAAATTGCAGTCATAAGATGTCATTAGATTAATTTGCAATGGTCCCTTGGAAAAAAAACGTGAACCAGATGCCAAATTGTGATGCTTTCCATTTTTTTCATTGACACAGCAAGTGGGCTCCATCAATTTTGTTTCGGCCATGGAAATGCACGATGGTGGCATCAATGGCGGAGGACTTCTTTCAGTGCCTTGAATCCTAAGTTGGGTCTAGCTGCCCATTCCCCTGTTGCACTTATTTGGACACAGTATAACTTCATATCTCGCGACTCATGGCCCATGACTCCTGACTGACAAATCTTGTTTCTTCAAATACACGACTCATGACAGGTTACAGACACAGTGTGATGCATTCTGTATCAAAATTATTTTTTCAAAATAAATCAATATAGTATGACTACAGTCATAGAGTCGTGCACTTTAATATGCATAAAATGTAAAAGAATGTCAAATGAGTCAAATGAGTTCTGAAATATTGTGATCATTGAAGTACAAAATTTTACCATTACCCATCCGTTCGGGGCAGGCCCCTCTCATGATCATACTAAGTTACTAAGTCTTATCCTTTCCATTTCTTACCTGAGGCATTGATCAACGATGCATCAGATGAAGCTCCAGCAAAAAAGAGAGCCTTGGCGTACATGTAGCTACATTTTTCAGCCTAATTGCAGCATAATGTAGGAGGACAAGGAAGGGGTACTCACAACAGGTTCTGTTTTCATCTCATTGCTTTAAATTGCTATGATCCAAGGACGGAGGTCAGGGCTGTCTTTATTTCCATCTGAATGGGGTCCCCGGCATCTCGTCGTGCAATCATTTTTTGGAAAACAGCACTTTAATTCACTTTAATTCACTTGACTTTACCTGGAAAAATGAAACAAAACTTATTAAAGAAACGGGATTTTTCTACAATCCTTAATGCGAAATCCTTTTGAACTTATTTGAGTTATAAGAAGGGGGTGGCCGCACAGAGGTACTTGGATTCCTTCGGGTTCAGCCGCGAGAAGATATGTTCCCAGCTTCCAACGTTTCTCAACAGCATTGGCAGGGGGTGGCTCTTTGACAAGATGTTTCGTCCTCTAATCACCTTTGCCCGGGCCATTCCACCGATGAAGCATTTTGGTTTCAGATGTTTCAGCGTGGAGTACAATCACACTTGCATTCTGGATCATCAACCAAAAATTTCGCAGTGCAGTTCGATTCAACATCCTTCATCTTTGTTTAGTTCGAAATCAATTCGAAAACGCTTTCACAAAAAGCAATCCATCCAGAAAGTACCTAATTAGTAAGGATTTTGGAAGCCACCAGAGCAACAAGGGATTGTGTTGGCGTTGACATAGGATCATAGGAGTGCTGCAGTGTGCCACCATTGTAGAACGCTGGGCCGCCATGCAGAGAGTTCCCCAATCAGTGCTGGGCAAGTTTGAGAATGGAGAGTTGAAGGTGTCACTGGTTGTGGGGAACCAAAGGTTTCTGGTCCCTGTCTTGCTGGAGGAGCCACAGCCGAGAAAATACCGCAAGGTGACCATGCAGGCCGGGCTTGGTCGAATGGTTGTACAAGGGTCTCCATTTTACTTACATGGACCGTTGGAAATTTGTTTCTTCGCAGATATTGTTTTGGATACAGGTTTGCCAGTCTACCCCCATGAACCTATTATCATTCAAGCACAAAACAAAGCTGAGCTATGTTATGTTAATTACGGTAACCACAGCCGACAACATGATCGAGTTTATGATTCTGATACCGCGGCCATTAGATTCTTTCAATACATTCAAACACTCCGATTTGTTCCAGCTTCTGAAGTTTGACAGAAGTGAAATGTCAACAAGTGAAATGTTACCATATGTAGCTTAACTTGGCCATAAAGCAAAGATTGTTACTGCAGCTGCCCCTCGAAGGACGTGAATGCTTTGCAAGCTACTACTTCAGTGCAGAGCCTTGTCTCACAGGAGCAACCCTCACAGAGCCAGCCAATACATATCCCAAAGGTGGTGGGGCCCAGAATTCCAAGGCCGATTGTTCCAGCAGTGGCAAAGGCGCCAGCAGCACAGGTGGCAGAGGCGCCAGCACAGGTGGCAGAGGCGCCAGCAGAGGTGGCAGAGGCGGTAGCAGCACAGGTGGCAAAGGCGCCACCACCACAGGTGGCAAAGGCGCCAGTGGCACAGGTGGATCAGGTGGTAGATAGTGATCCGCCGCCACAAGTGTTTGCGAAGCATTTGGAACCGAAAAGGAGGCCTCGACCACCTTCACCACCGTACGCGCCGACGGTAGCGAAAAGTTCGGTTCTGAAGCCGAAGAAGCCTCAACCACCAGGCTACCCGCCGCCACCAGAATTGCTTCAGGATGAGCTCGAAGAGATTGTGGAGGAGGTGGCGCCATGCAAGCCCGAGGCCAAGGCCAAGTCAAACAAGCATCTAGACTAAATAGTGAAGTGAAGTCGCTTAATTTGATTTTGACTTTTGTGCCCCATCTTTTCACTTTCCCTGCCAAAATTCTGAATACTGAATATTAGATTATATTGTTGGATTTCAACATTGAGGAGTTTCATTTACAGTTTCATTTAGTTTCGCATTCCTAACAACAAGTTCACTGGCCTTGGGTCATAATAGGCAAAAAGTTTATTTTACCAACAAGACAAGTGGTCAAGACCCAAGATACTACTCACCATCAGATGTCGAGAGTGACATCTTATTACCAGCCTAGTATTAAGCTAAGTATTGTAATTTTCATTTGTGGGCGATGGCATTTTTCATGACATGGTTGACCTTAAACACTGACAACCAGTATATCATTACTTTTTAATGACTTTTTTAAATTATGACTCACTCCTGACTATTTCCGATTTGAATTAAGCAAATAATGATTCTGCTTCATGGTTCATGACTTCATGACTTACAACTTACAACTACTTACAACTTATACTTTGATTTCATAACCTTGTATTTTGAAATATCAACTCGAAATAGTCAGATTCGTTTTAGGGGAGGGCAAACATACAAATAATAACTACTCACGGCTCAATATGCACGATTCGGATTCTGATCATAATTCCGAAAGTGCTTGGTTATGGTATCAGTTGCTGTCATCTTAATCCATGCGACTTCGTCAAGTTAGTGGTTCGCTCATGTTCCACGTTGCGTTGCCTTGCTACATGATAAGGACTGGTGTGACCTCTGGGACAGCCAAATCGAAGTCTTCTTCACCGCCACCACCAAAGGCCAACAAGGGAAAGGGGGCGACGGCACTGCCGGCACCGCGGCCAGTTGGCAGGATTGACCAGGTCAACAATGATGATTCATGGGGCGATTGGTGCAGCACGGGAAAGAGACTGACTGACGCGGACAACGATGCGTCATGGGGCAGTTGGGGCAGCAGGGGCACTTCGAACACTTGGCCTTCAGCGAGTGATGGAGGCTCGTATGACTATGACAACGGCAACTGGAGCATCTCTACGAAGCAGGAGGGCAAGCGCAACATCCCTGACAAGACTTGGGTGGACCGTGACTGGCAGTGGCCTGATCAGTATGGCTCTCGCAGGCACTGATGTGGTTAGTTTCTTCCATGATACCAATGGCAGGTACGAAAAAGTTCGAATTGATACTCCGTGCGCTATGGGTACTACATGGCATTTGAAGTTAGTTTGACTTGTTAACGCAAACCATTTGAAACTACATGATTTATTTTGTGTTTTCTTTAAACTCTTATGATCTCTTATGTCAAACCCTAAAACACCATTGTTTTTACATCGCCAAAATACCATGTCACATTCAAATCAGGTGGCAAAATTATTTCACACATCATTCCTACAAGCTTTACTTTGAAGATGATCTAGGATCCACCCTCCCCACAACTGCCCATCCATGAAGTATCAATTGCTTCACAGATTTCGCAGTGTCAGCCTTTCAACAAATCAACGGACAACTCCGGAAAGGTCTTTAAAAACAACGTGCTGTGGAAGACTAGCTGCCTCTTCTCCTTTTCGCACGTAGTCATCCTTTTAGCATGTAGTCAGCTAAGTAGCTGTAGCAAATTATTTGAACATTTTGTTTTTTAAGTTCCTTTGTCCGTCCAAAGTCCCTAGTAATTAGCAGTGACATGAAAGATAAAAGTTACTTGGCGTTGAATTCAGGTAGTTAAGCCTAAAAACTCAGTGGTGCACAATGACAAAGACAACAGACAATATAACTTAACTATAACTTCAGTAACTTCAGTATCAGGCCAACATTATTGATGACACCGAGAATTTAATCAATTGATTTAAAATGATTCAAGAATCATTGAAGATGCTGCGCTGTTGAATTTGCAAAATAAGATCTTTGGCCTTCATTTCCCAGTGGTTGAACTACAGGGGTTTGATTTAGTTCGATTGAATATCCTTTTGGTGTAATCGGGTTTGTAAATGACTGTATGTTTCTTGGGTTTGGGGCAAAGGGGGAGACAACTCACGTAGCATCCGATCATGGCATGGCAGCCTGCATGATTTGAACTAGAGTTCCGTGTCCTCGCCCCCAGGTTGGTTTGCTGGGGTGCTTGCGAGGGGGCTGGAACTCTGGCGTACATAATGCACCTTGGTTTTGCACCATTTTTTGACTTGCAACAGCACTAGTTCAATAAGTCACCAAGCGGAGGCAGGGTGATTGCAGGTGTTGCAAAATGTTGATGTTTTCATGCTATGGCTATGTTGGCCAAGGTGTGTCATTGGTGTTTCCATGACCGGATTTGCATCCTAAGGAAAACGGTTTCTATGCTCACAGGCGTCCAGCATCGCTTGCAGTTCTCTTCAGAAATAGATTCTGCTAGCCGAGAATGGTGCTTGCGCCATGGCGAATGTGCCTTGTCAAGAGAAGGGTTCTGGATATCCAAATCTGTTTCTGCCATCATTTGATGCAGACTAGGTGATGGCCGACCTTCTGTATCTGTATCTACTTCGCTCCAATTCAAACTCAGGGCACATGTCCCTTATAGCCATTAGCATTGTGTACATTCCAATTACTCAGATTACAGTTTTAAATCAATACTTAGTACTTAGTAGTACTTAGTATTTTTAGTGTGCAGATTTTTTATTTCTTCACATGTGTTGTGTCAGTGTTGATCAGTAAGCAATGATTGCTGCTCAATGATTAATGAATAAGATGTCTGGTGTAATGTAACAAACGTATTTTGATTCTGACTATGATTCATGATTCACGATTCCACTGTGATTATAAGAGTTCTTGTGCCGTCCCTGCCTAACTAATCTGATTACCCAGCTGCACTCGATCACAAAACCAGCAAGTCCGTTTTGCAGGGGATCATTTCTTTTCGGACGTTGATGATGATGAGAAAGGCGGTTTTTGCCATGTGTGTGAACTGGACCATCCAGTCGACTTGGCATGGGAAACTGATGCTTGACTTGAAATATTTCTGGGACAGTTGCTCCTTTTGTGGGTCGCAAAAATCTAGCCTTGACTGACTTTGTACATGTCATTCATTTTGTTCAAATCGAATCAAACCGAAGATTTACATGCAGTGTTCCAAGGATATCGCACTGTTGGGCATACCATGCCCACTTTTCTCCAATCTGAACATGCTCCGCAAAAGTCCCACTTTCAACCCAGCCGATCAGTGACTTGAATGAGTTTTGTTTATTCCAGAGTTTCATTGCGCAATATTGGTTTGAAGTGCCCCCGTGCACCCGGACTATTTTTCCTCATGACTCATGATTCAATGTGGTTCAGTCACATCACATTTGACCTGATTGCATTTTAACAGGCTCAAGGCCCAACACCCTTTGAGGCAACCCCGCAACTAAGGCCAGCTTTCCGCACGATTAGATCATGCTTGAGGAAACTTCGACGAAGAAACCCGAAGAGCTTTGTGATTGAAGAAGTGTTCCAGCAGCAAACATGCAACATGGACCGGGTGCGGGTGCAGGAAACAGATTTATCGGGATTGTTACTGATTGCGTCTTTCATGGGTTTGAGTCAGTTTCATGATCATTGTTTTCTTTGTAGGGCGGGGCATCATCATCATCAATGAATACAAATAATGCAACTCAATTACTGAGCGACGAACAAGTGATCCTTTGCCTTGGTACCTAGACTGAGACCACTAGACTATATCACTTGAAGCAGAGATGTTATTTGACTCTTGCCAACTTTGACACTTTCCAGTTTTCATTTTTTGAATCAGTCATTTTTTGCTCTTTGATCTTTGATCTAGATGGACACTGGACCATTCGTATCAGCACATCGAACACATCGTCATATCAAAAACCATCCTGGGTCACATCTCATCAGGTATTTTATTTTCATGTATTTTGCAAATTGCAGCTAACTGTTTGCCTTCATTTTTTTGAGTTTATTGAATAATATATAATATAAGTTTATTGTTAAAACAAGGTTCAATCGGTATAATGTATCGAGTCGACTCACACTGGTGCAACCGCTGAAAATTAGGTGGCTTCAATCCTTCAAGCTTTCAAAGAGCCGTTGCAGATGGGAGACACACTTTGCAAGGTAGCTTGGCTCAGGCGATTTTGTGATAGTCGGTCGTGTCTACCGACACAAGCCGTTTAAATGTCAGGGTCCAAGGCTAAAGCGTGATAAGACTGTTTGGGTACATGGTGTGGGCCATGAATTAGATCAGATTTTTCACTAATTCTTAAAGGGGTAAACGGCAAATTTCAAGAATCCCTGATCAGGTCGGTAGGGTCGGTAGGGTGATGTTGACTGTGATGTTGTTAGTAGTTGGGTTTAAATGAATGAATGAACATTTGCTTTTTCTTCGCATCTTCAGATGTGTCAGTGTTAGTGTCAAGATCAGCCCATTCTTTGCAAATACCCTGAACAATATGACAGATTCCTTCTCAGAAGAGTGTCCTGGAATAGTAAGCCACCAACACCAACCAACAAGCAAACATTGGCTTTATTAAATTAATGTAAAATTAATAAGACGATAACTCCGACTCCTATAAATGAACAGTGCAAGTACTTAAGAATCCAACATACAACAAGAATGTTTGAATGTCCAACTGAAGCACTGACTAAGATACTACGTGTAGTTTATGCTCAAACCGCCCACTGGGCTCAGTGATGTTTTCATTTTATTTAGAAGATGGAATTGGCTCTGGAGGTTCGCCAAGATGATGATGCAATTCATCAACCTTTGAAAGATGAGGATCCCCAGCCTAAGAAGAAAAGCAGAAGCGGTAAACCAGGTTGGGCAAAGTTCAATCGAGACCGAGCCGAAAAGAAACGTTTGGAGGTCGAAAGATTGGAAATTTTGAAAAAAAAGAAGATGGAGGCCATTCCAACTCATAGAGTTCATGGGAAGCAAACTGTTGGATCTGCTCGTCCTTCCAGCAGATCCATTAACCACAATGTGGTTCGGTTGGATGAAGATTGGAGATATACCAAAGTGGATGCTGCTACACAAACAGAAGTAACAGAACATGTTGCTGAAGGCAGTGGATCCAAGCCCAGCATCACTGCTACTTCTACTTCTACCGCTACCTACCTGAAGGCAATCGCGGCATCCAATGTATACCTTCGACATGGTCCTTCAAGCTTCATCGCTTAAACTGTATACCTTCCACATGGTCCTTCAAGCTTCCACGCATGCAGACTGCATGCATGTATAGCAAAAGCCTACGGCGCACCAAACCAACAACGAGTGTGTGGTCGAAAAAGTGCAGGGAAGATACAGTGCAGGGAAGATGGCCTTACTTATCCTTACCTTCTTGGTGGCTCATGGTACTTAGTATCTTACTATAAGTTGGGTTTTAAGTTAAAGGTTAAGTTATAACATCTATAGTCTATAGTAGTCTACAGTCTAGTCTGTAATTAACCATGTAAGTTGGTTGATAAGTCCCCCAAACCTAGGGTAGTTATAACCCAACTTACTAACTAGTTACTAACTACCATGAGCCACTAAGTAGATATCCTTAGATGCCCTAGGTTTCGGCAGCTTTCCCGGGAAATGTTTCAATCTAGGTATTGGATTTTGGACATCCTTTTCTTTAGAGATTCTTGAAGAAATCTAATATCATATTTATCAAGAAACTTTGTGCAACATTGCGCTCTCAGTTGCGCGCTCGTGGTAATTTATGCGCTCTCAGGTGCGCGCTCCTAGTAATCTATGTTATTTTTATGCGCTCTCAGTTGCGCGCTTGTGGTAATCTATGCGCTCTCAGGTGCGCGCTCGTGGTAATCTACATCAGCGTTTATGCGCTCTCAGGTGCGCGCTCGTGGTAATTTACATCAGTGTTTATACGCTCTCAGTTGCGTGCTCGTAGAATTACACTAGATATCTTATACATAACATATACTAAAAACACAACATAACATATAGTAAAAAGGGTCGGTTAATGACATGTTGGTGACCTGTTGGTGTGTCAAAGGTTGATGCATTGTTTTTTTGAAACAATCACACTCAGGAACTCAGACTTAGACCTGCATAAATAAGAAAGTTGAGACTCAAGTGCTGAATCTGCATTGACACTCGGACTTACAAGTAGCGTCTCATCTCCCAAACCAAGATTTGACCCAGTGGAATGTAGGTTTCGGTCCATGGAAAAATCACAACGTGGACAAATCAGTGTGGAACATGCTCTTTGGTACTGGATTGTTTTTTGGGACCTGACTGACTGTGATTTGCCGCCACATAGCCCAAATTGGTTTTCTGCAGAGTTAGTTTTTGTAATCAATTTCCCAATGTTGTTGTGGCCCCTTAGATTTCCCATGTTTGTAGCCTGTCGCTATTCTCATGCGAATTACTCATCCGAACTTATAAACTTATCAATCACGGATCCCTTTCAGCTTCAGAATATTTTCCGGGCTGGCATGAAACAAGCTCCGCCCTTTATACCAGCTCGATTTCTCAGGGTCCGTTTCATGAGTGTGATACTGAGGTGAAGGTTGGGTGTTGTTCACAAGTTGTATGAGATGCATGATGAGTTGATTTCTGCAGTAAATTTTAATGGGCCAAATATCAAACTCATTGGCCTCGCTGGTCAGCAGTGCAAACCACAGGAATCATCAAATCATATCATTTCATCTTTGAATCTATGAAGGATTGTTGTTGTTTTTCAGTTTTCAGTTTCTGCACAGACCATTTGGATTCAAGAGGATTCCTGTTCCGAGTCATAGCCAGATTTTGGGATCCAAAAGCTGAAGATGTATTGTAGAGTCATTGTGACTTATAGTCAGAGTCATAGTCATAGTGTTATTAGGAAATTTGAAACCGGAACCATTCTATCCAATGTCGTTGCTGGAGTTGGTCCAGCAAAATCATTCAGATGAGTCCGATGAATCTCAGTCAGACTCAGACAATTCTTCGGCTTCGTCGCCTTCGTCGTCTTCGTCATCTTCGGATGCTGTGAAAAAACTCAAAAGAAGAGCGCAGACTGAGAAAGCTAGGGCTCAAAAGCTGGTCAATGCTGCTTTGAGAAAGCAGGAACAGCAACACCCATCAAGTGAGAAGCACCTTGCAAGCTGCTATATACCATCATTGCAACCGAACTGTAGTCTCAATCAGCCAGGGAATTTTGACAGACCCGCCAGAGCAACGAGGCTACGCTTGCTGTGGTCTTGGTTCATCAACTGGATCAAGGCTGTTTGCAATTTTTTGGCGGCGGAAGAGGACAACATCACCCATTCAATCAACGTTTCCGTGATTGACGACACAAGCATGCGGTTGGCAGCTTCATTCGACGAGTCTGGCGTATGGAGGAGCTCAAGGACGATTAGCGTAATGAACAATCTACAAAGCATTATTTTTGGCTATGGTCCGCAGAACAGCGTCAGAAGCTTTATCCTTCACACTCCAATGATTCCTCTGGAGCGGACAAACACGTCAGGAATTGCAAGAGAGTTCTCCTCGTGGGTGTTTTGTTGGCTTGGAAAAATTGGGGAACGGTTTCGAAGGTTTGGAGTCGAAAACACGCATTGCAGTGTTCCTATCCAATGTTTGGTCGTTGCGTGGGATAGCCTGCGCACAAACGTCTCTGTGATGAAAGGTCTCCGGACCAAGGTTTATTCAGTCACAAAGGTACAGGAGTGCCAGGAGAAGCCATCTTCATTTCCGTTGCTGTCTATGCAATGCGCGATTCACCAAGTAGCATTGTGCCGGAAGCAACTTTTATTCTTCTTTTCAGGGCATTGGTCGTCGATCGTGCGACTTGCACATTTGTTTGAGGTTCACACATTCAGGTGTCAATTCCGAGCAGCGTTGGTACGGGTGCTGTGCCGGAGTTTCAACTTCATAGCAGTTAGCAAGCTTCCAGCGGACTTTCAACGATGGAAAGAAGAGCGTAATCGGAGAACAGGTTTTGTGACCAGAGATATGAACTATCCTGCTCAAAGATTCAAACTGCACAGGCACCTTTCACAGTTTGACAATGGAGATGCTACTGCAAACGAGATTTGCCACTGGTGCACAGGATGTTGCCCTGGGGCATCTTTAGTCGATCAGAAGCGTCATTGTCTGGTTCAACTTTGCCGCGGCTACATCTTATTGTTCGGCCTGGGTTTTCCTGTGCCGCTCACCTATCGATGGCTTCATGCTCACAAGGCATTGCAGTTCTGCAAGGTCTCTTGGATGTTGATTTTGATTTGTAATTTTGTTTCTTTTTGTCAGCGTGTATTTTGTTGATGGGACACTGCAACAACTCAATGAAAATGACTCGACTGTGACTATGGCCCATGAAACTTTGGTTACCCTAATGTGCAAGGGCAAAACCTTTTTAATCTTTGATGCTCTTGATACATCGATTTTTGCAATATGGTGAAATCATGTGAAATCCATCTTGCAAACAAAAAACTTCAAAGCCGCACCGTCCTCCTTGCAATTTGTTGGCTTGTACTGTACTTTCTTTCAATTTCAAAAACGTCATTTGTACATTCCTGCCTTTCTGATGCTAGTTCTGCAGTTGTTGTTTTTGTCCCTGTTTTTGTGGCCGGCGTGATTTCTCAGATTCTCATTCACACTGACATTTGCTGAGGAGGGCATGATGTTGCATTCAATCTTGCCAAGAACATTGGAACAACTAGCTGAAGCCAACGCCCCGGTCTCTGAAATAGAGGACGAACTGATCAATTTGTTTGAAGAAGAGGATCAGGCAGATGACCCTGGTACAGGCAAGTCTGACAAGCCGTGGGAACAGCTGCTGACTGGTGTCTTGAGTTCCAAGGAGTTGTCTCCCGCAGAATTGAACCAAAAACGGAAGCAGCTTACATTTCAAGCTTTCAGAGATGTTTCATTTGTCCCAAGAACAATAGTCCTTGAGAATTTGATGGAGCCCTTCATCACCAGCATGGATGCTTTGCTGAGACGGAGCCGGCACATTAGCGACCTGCATCATGCACCACATGATTCTGACCGTCGCACTTTGGAAGAGAGGCGACCGTTTTCATCCGTTTGCTTGTGCTTTTCAGATTGTTCATTTTTCTCTTGGTTTTTGTCATTGCCGTTTGTTTCTGGAACAATGTGTTAGCTTTGAGTCATTTAGTGGGCTACTGAAAAGCATTGATCTCGATCCTTTGAATGTTGCACTGTGCAGTTTTTGGTGGACAGTCGATGGCATACTGTCAGACAATTACTTTATTTACTTTCGATACCCTGCTTGCACTGCGATTTCTTGGTGTGATTGTTGGTCATGTTAATGTTACATGTTGTTTCAACTTCTTGGAAGTGTAGCGTAGGTAAGTTATAAGGTGTAAGTTATTGTAAGTTACAAGGTTTATGTATGTGTTGCAAGTTACAGACATAATGGGTGTAAGTACTGTAAACAGCTTTAAAATAATATGCAGGTTACAACTTATGACTTATCTTCAAACTTATAACAACTTTTGACTTTACATTAGATATATTAGATTATATTAATATTTTATAACTTTAACTAACTTGCCACTCATAACTACTCTAAAAATGTTAAGTTAAAACTTTTTATACTTGTAGCTCACCGCATCTAAGCTAACCTTCATTTATTTACCATTAGCCATTAGTTGATAAAACACAGGGGGAAGTCTAGGCTTACTCGTTAATTGATAATTTCAATTGAATGATAATTGAATCTAATTCCAACAATAGATGATGATCCAATGATCTAATTTGATTTCAAATTGATAGAATACTAAAAGGTCATGATGTCATGATGCTTTCCACATGATTTTCGATCTTTCCGTGGCAGGTCAGCTTTGCTTTTCAATCGCTATGTCTCTGGTGATTTTGGCAAAGAACTTCTGGACTTGTATATGCAGAAGCTTGCCGGTTTTCCACAACTGCAATTGCCTGGCCTTAGCAAGCAATTCTTTACCGTTACGCTTTTGGTCATGGGAGAGTGTTGGCGACGCTTCATCTTTGAGCGCCAGAGGTGCCCATGGGATTTTATCAGCAGTCTTCTGGAGGCGCGAACGCTTGATACTTTCTTCGAGGTTCTTCGAAAGTACCAAAACTTGGCTGAGAGGTGCAAAAGGTGCGTCGACATTGAGTTTACCACATCTCTTCTGTCCTTCATCCCAGCAGGTATCGACAAGGAAGAAGCCCTTTTGAGAGCTTCACAATTGCAAAAATTATCTCCAATCTTGCGGTTTATGCTCCACTGAGTGCAGACGTTGTGGAATGTTTACACGGATTCTTCCAAGCGAAGGCCCACAGGTTCCGTGGCAGTAAGCCAAGTGACAGAACTGCTCAACAATTGACATTGTGGTCAACAGTGACTTCGCCATACGGCTGCTTTCGAGACAAAATGTGGTCAGCTCTTGGAGACGCCCAGGCTTTCAGACGTTGTGCTGCTTGGGAAAGGCATCCAAATGCCAGAGCTTCAGTTCATGCTGGGCAGGGCAGAGACGGTGGGGGCATGGAGGAGGAGCAGACCCATATTGAGAGAAGAGCGCATCATTTTCGCTTGGAAGATTTGAACAAGTCTTTTCAAGAAGGAGCTATCCCACAAAAGAAACTCAAGCGTTTATGTGGTAACTCGGTGGCAAAGCACAGGTTTTTCAAAAAGAACCTGCGATGTGATTTGGCATTAGATTAGATGATTTAGTCGAGTCGAGTCAGAAAAGTCGTTCACTTTTCATGTCTGGCGTTCTGTTATTATTGTTTAAGTCAGTAAATGTGATATCTAGGTTTGGCTTTATCACCGAATCATATCATATATCATTTCAATTTCCTATATCAATATCATTTATCATTTATCATTTTATCATTATCATTGATCATATTATATATCAATGTTTTTCCACCACAGTACAACTGTTAGTTTTTACAAGTCGGTCCTGAGAAGTTTTCCATTTGTGTAACCCTGAAACTTACGGAGTCTTGAGCTCCAATGGATGAATCCACGGATACATAGTCTTTTAGGCTGTATATTCTATTAGTTGTTTGTTTGTCAACGGTTGTGAATGTTGGTTCTTATTTCAGAGCATGAACAAGCAGTGTTCCATCATGATTTTGCTGTGTTTTATGTACACCGTTTTTGGTTACCAGAATAGTTCACGCTGCGGTTCACAGTTCACGGTTATAAAAACAAATATGTCAAGTTTGACTAGAAGATCTCAATCTCAGCATAAGCAAAAGGTGTACACATTTGACATGGTGAAATCTTTTGGGTTCATCCTTCATCAGGCTGGAACATCTTTCAAAGGCAGAAACTTTCTGGTTTGCAACTGGCCAAAGATGAGTGGAAAGTGAGGGTGAGGGAGCTTGCAGACGAGTGGAAATCTCTTGACCCGCAAGCCCGTGCCAGCTTTGAGGCGGAAGCGAATCATGAAGAATGCTTACGACAAGAAGCAAGGCTGCAACCATTGAAGGCAAAGGATGACACGACCAATCAAAGGGTGAGGTTGGGTGAAGCGGCGTTTGACGCAGCATCTCAGCTGAAGGCCACAGTTCTCAAAAAAATTTCGGGTTCCCGACTTCACCAGACATACTTGCAGTATCAGAAAGCAGACCTGTGGCAAACATGGAACGGAGGCCTTGCATCTGCCACTGGGTGCTTGAAGCTAGATTTGATCGACATCAAAACCACAGCTGCTGATATCGAAAGGCAGTGGAATCATGCAGTTGAAAAGCCCACAGGAGATTCTGAGTTTTGGCGTGGGGACGAATTGGAAAATGCAGAAGTGCATCATGGAGTTTGCCATTCTTTCTGTGGCCATTGCCAAGAAGACCTTCACACAAAGCATGCGAAGTCTTTGGTTAGATGTTTGCACGCACTTGTCTCAACAGGTTCCTTGGAGAAATGTCGCTGACCTTTCTTGGCTGTGGTTGCCGTGGTTGCAGTATAATGTGAATGTAATCGATCATTGACCATCCAAAAAGATGCACAACTAGAATATCATGTGATATATGATATAGTGATATGTGATATTTGATATTACTACTGATGCTACTGATATTACTCTGACTCATGGTTCATGATCCTTGATGACATAATGGAGATCAAATTTTGGCAGGTATTTTTGAACGGCATCATTTTTCCACAATCAACCGCCAACTAACTGAGTATACACTGCAGGAATGCTCTGGGCTTGTTTGTATTGCCAATTCTGGCTTGCTTTTTACTTAGGTGTTTTGAAGCCTGGGGCCTTGATGGAATTCAGCTTTGGCCAGGCTAGCTCACGATTCTTTTTCCTTGGCCCCACCATTTGCAAACCGCAAACACATGTCTTGCTGGAGGGCTTCAAAGTGGATGATTTGCGGTTGGGTCGGATTTCCATACGCTGCTTACCTTCACAAGAGCTTAAATGGTTCACCAGCCACCAGCTTTTCAGATTTCTGTTGGCGCAGAGTGGGAATCGAAAGGCCTTCAAGATGACTGTGTACGACTACGCAGCTTTAGAGCACACAATGTGGTTGGTGCAGCCCACAGCTTCGAAAGTTGATGAACACATGCTCAGCACCATGGACAAACAAAAGGCGCCTGCTCGGAATAAGAAACTTCCATTTGGCTTGAAGCATCAGAGCAAGAGAAGGAAAACAAATAATGGTGCCAGTTCCAAGCAAAAGGTTCAACCACCAACTAAAGGCATGGACATCAGCAAATTTGTTTCCGAAATGGTGGAGAAAACATTGCCTGGAGAAAGCGAGAACATCTCAGATGCGGCAGATCTAGATTCACATTCAGATGACCTGGAGACCACGTCTTTGACTCCCTTGACCTCAAGTTCGTCAAGTTCTGAGTCCGACCTGGAGGAAGAAGTTAGCGCATTTCCTGTTCAAAAGCAAGAAGAAGAAACCACAAACAAGATTCTTTTGGACATCGAAGAGCAAAGGTCTTTGAATCCAGCTGCTAGTTCTGCTGCTGACCATCAAGGCCAACGACAACGAACTCAGTGTCAAGCATCGGTTGGTGTGGTGGACGCTGGCCAGCAAGTATCTGCCAGATTGGCGACATGCAGATATTGCACGAGCAAGATTCAACAGCGAACATGCCGCGTGGGCTATTCATTCAATGTGTTGAAATTCCACTCGTGGATCCACACTGGATGCTTTCAATCTTACATTGAGCAGGTCAACGGTGACAAGAAGCAAGCTCATGATTTCTTGGAGGGGTGGTTGCAACGCAATCCCCAGAGTCGAGAAGTTGAGGAAGAATTCCGTACGTTGATTTCATCCCTTGCAGAGAGGTAAAAGCAGTGTTGCAAAAGCAATCCTGCAGATTGGCATGTGAAAAAAATGTCCTTCAAGACTGGTGTTCGGCAAATGAGAGGGTCGGAAATAAGTTTGACTAAACGATTTGACACATAGCCACATAGCCATAGCCAGCCATCATTCTGTACCCATCGACTTTAACACTGTGATTCGATGGCAAACGCACCTTAGAGTCTTGGTCCTTGGTTATGTTATGTCAGGTTAAGTAAGTTCCATTGGTAGATTCTTCCGATCCACATGAACAGGTTTCCTTTGAACATAGAACGCGCTTAACAGTGAGTGATTTTACATCATAAATCATGAATCATAAATCATAAATCATTTGTGTTGCTATTTATCATTGATCTTTTGCAACGTTTGCAATTCAGCAGCCATGATTCATTGTACCGTCGGTTACAGTTTGTGTTTTTTTTTGGAATTGTTTTGTCTAATGATGATTCATGATTCATGATTCTGATTAAGTTATAAGGTATAGTCTTAGTCATAGTCATAGTTTACATTGAATGAGAATTTTGTTATTGGCGGGTGAGTTTTGATGAATTTAGAAATTAGGTGCAATGCTTTGTCNTCATGTCTAGTATCAAGATATTACTTGGTTTCGAAGTGAATCATTTTACACTTCTTCAGTTTCATTCTTTGGAAGGCCATGACTGAAATAGGGAAAGTCACAGGTCCAAGATTTGGTTACACTGACAAGACCATTTTTTGCATTCACACCCATGCAGCAGTATACTGTATACTGTATACACTGTACATGGAAATTTGTGGCCAAGGCTCCTATTGACTTCTTCCTCCATGGACGGGATGGAAAGGAAGTTTTTGGCTTGATGGAAGAGAGCCTTGTCTTGGCATAAATTTTCTTTCAATGCTCCATACTGCATGTGCGGAATGCTTCGTTGATAAAGTTGAGGAGTCCTGGCTTTCAAAACTACAAGATTCGGGTGCTGAAGCTCCGGAGTCGTGGTTGCAGGATTTGATGTTGGCTACTTGAGTTACTGACATTGATTTACATTGATGAGGCTGTTGTTATTCACATTATATTTTTTGGGGCCGTGGTTGGACTTTAATTAGGTTATGTACTGTTTAATTGATAGTCCGGTCCAATTCTTTCACCAAAACTATAAATCTTTTCATAGTGAGTGACTCAGCATATAACATCATATAACTCAATTTAATTAACTATCAGACTATCGTTGACTATCATTGTTGACTATTATAGGCTATCATAGGTTGATATCAAAACATGTTGTTTCTGAGTCTATGTCTATGACTCTGACGATATCTTTTTTTGATTATATATTTATTTTTGTATTCATGATTCATGGTTTTATCTTAACTTTGAGTTCAGTTGTTTTTACTCTACATGATATGTTTTTTTGTCAACATCATTACTTTTCAATTAATAGATTTAATCTAGAATCAGAATAATGTTAATCCCTTTTTACAGGCTCTCGTAAGAAGGCACGTTGAACATATCAGGTTGTGTCATGTTGCTTTCCCAAGTGTGGGGATAACAACATGTAACATGTAGCTGTGTTGTTCTCTTACAAATGAATCACAACGCACAGACTCCAAGTCTGGGTTTTTCGCTCCAACCTCTGGCTGTTTGTAAATTAGTGAACCTCGTTTTTTTTCTGGTATGGTATGGGATTTAAGTTCATCTTGCACAAACTATTTGTGAAATCGATTTTTTGAGTGTATACAGCATACAGTATGAATATTCATATAGGCCTTCAGACTTTTGAATGTGGGAGCCTTGATCATGTGACATTGCAAACTAAGGTCTGGTGAGTTTGGGTCTCCCAACTTCCGAACACGTGCTTACATTGTTGGAGTGCACGCAACCTTGATTTCTGAGAAGAATTTCCAGGGAATGTGTGACTGGATTGAGAGCTGCCGTGACTGTCATGAACAAGCTTCTTTGTCAGATTGTTGCTTTCTTGCATCAGGGCAGGTGGTACGACATCAGGCGTTTGTTCTTTGATGAGAAGCAGTAAGAGGAATGCCCCTCTTGATCCTTGTCAGTCCATACACTGTCATGTGAAGATGTGTTCTCTAGCATTTCAGGTCAGAGTCATATCATAGCTAGTCACTAGTCACTTAGTCACCCTTTATCATACGATTTGCCGTGACATTATTCCGTTTTTGATCCAGTCTAGTCAGTCTAGTCTATTTCATCAAAATTGGTGGAATCATAGATTATTTCTTTTATATATATGTTTAATTTGTTTAATTGTTTAATTTATTATTCATTGGCAAGGGATGGCAAGTGGAAAAACCTCATTCTTTTTCATTTCCAATGCTGTATTCATATTTTGCCTTACAGCCTTCACTTGTGATCAGTAATCTAGTAGTCAGTAGTCACCACTATATCATATCTTTGTTTGGGCCGTTGGCAATCCTTGGGCCTTCCACAAACCACATCCCTTCTAGTTTCACTGACTGGTTCTGAGGCTGGGCCATTTGTGAGCAGTCTGGTGTCCGGTTGACCTTTCCGGCCGCGAGCCAGGATATGAAACGATTCAAAACGGTTTAAAACGGTTTTGGATCAGATTTTTGCCCATGTTCGGGCCTGAAAACGTACTGCTACGTGCCTTGGGTACATAAGTAATTTTCCACTTGGCTCACACGGTCTGCCAGGACCAAGGCTTCAAATCCAGAAATTCCAAAGAGCAACAAAGGGATCTTTTGAGGGAGCTCCGGATTGTGGGTGGAGGACTGGCTTTTGAATTTCGCAAGAAGCAAACTTTCTCATGTTCCTTTTGAACTTTTCATTCCCTTGCAGGATTCGGCCCCTATTGCTCCACTTTGGGGCGGGAGCATCGGTCTCAACTAAACAAAAGGGAGATGGAGAAGCTGGATGTTGAATGGAAGAGGTTGAAGGAGTCTCATCTGGTTTGATGGTCGGATGGTTCAGAATTCTTCTTTTGGAAGATTCCGATTCCTATTCGAATGACATTTGGGTATTCAAAGTAATTGTTTCTTACTGCACCATTTTGACAGCTTTCCTTTTTGGTATTAACCTTGTGGCAGCACGCCAAAACCAAAATGCAAATCAAATAACGGATGTCAGGTCCCTAATACGGATACCCCCTATTCCGATACCTAATGCCTGATCACTGATCACTGATAACCTTTGACTTATAACTTATAACTTATAACTTATATCTGATACCGATACCTGATAACAGTACAGTTTAGTCGAGTTACGAACTTCACTGTTTCTTTCAGAAGATGGCATTTGGGGTGTAGGTGCTTTATCTTTTGTTTGGGTCACTACGCTATATTGACTTTTCTTTTCTTTTCTTTACATAATATGATGCCATATCATTTATCATGATATTCCTATATGTTGTTATTTTATATGTTTCCAAAACCGTTTTAAACCGTTTTTGGGAATTCCCCAAAACCGTTTAAAACCGTTTTGGGGATATGCTGCTAAAATCGCTATATTTCCAAAACCGTTTAAAACCGTTTTAAATAGTTTTGAATAGTTTTGGATTTTTGTGATTTCCAAAACCGTTTAAAACCGTTTTGGGGAATCCACCAAAACCGTTTAAAACCGTTTTGGGGAATCCACCAAAACCGTTTAAAACCGTTTTGGGGAATCCACCAAAACCGTTTAAAACCGTTTTGGGGAATCCACCAAAACCGTTTAAAACCGTTTTGGGGAATCCACCAAAACCGTTTAAAACCGTTTTGGGGAATCCACCAAAACCGTTTAAAACCGTTTTGGGGAATCCACCAAAACCGTTTAAAACCGTTTTGGGGAATCCACCAAAACCGTTTAAAACCGTTTTGGGGAATCCACCAAAACCGTTTAAAACCGTTTTGNGTACAGCAAAATGAATCATTGGCTTTAAGGGAGGCTCTTTTTCAATTTTTGCTTGTTTGGCTGAAAAGTGCAAGCCAAAAACTGCCAAAACCAGATTGTTTTAAAGCGCTTTTTTGGTCAGCCTTTAATGGTGGCTTCGTAAAAGAAAACTATCCAAAAGGCTTAAAACTTAAAAGCAAAAACATGTCCAAAAAAGACGAAATGGCTTAGTCCCAAACGGAAGCACAACTGAACCAAAATCAACACCATCCCTTTTTGGTCAAAAAGATATCCAAAAAAACATCTCAAGGTTGAATGTAGGAGGCCCAAATGATCAGAAAGTGCGTAGTCCTTTGAACTATAATTTGAAAGAGTTGCTGATTCGAACCGGGTTCGAATCAGCAACATTGATTTTGTGCAAGGCTTGAGGAAGATTTGAAGGTTCCTGATTCCTTTCTATTTGCACAGGTGTACCATATATATAATATATAATATACAATATATATTATATACTGATTATATGCTCAGAATTATTAGTATCTGTTTCAATTAGTTGAGTCACAGTCCGAAAAAATACACATGGTTTGGGCTAGTTCGGATAAATCCTTTCACCACCCCTCGGTATCCCAAAGTCTGAAACAATGCATGTTTTTTGAAATCATTAGCGATGTTCCATTCCGCATGTGCCTTGCTTACCAGACCCGGTGCTACCCGCAACTTGGTAATGATTAAGAGCAGGATGATGAAAAGGAGAAAGAGGATGAGGAAGGTGCGAATGATCTGAAGGAATTCGGCGCCTGATGAATCAAAATGAGCTTAGGCGAGACAAATGAAAAAACTTCCCTTAGGGACAAGAAATGTACAAATCACGGTCTCCGGGCGATGTCCTGATCCATGCAGTTCTTCTTAAGTGGATAATTTTGAGAATATAAAATATAATGATGCTATGCTTAACTTTCCTCTATAAGCAACTTCTAAGTTCAATCAACTTCAGGTGGAGATCAAATACAAACAAGGATAGTCGCCAACGTAGGCAAGTGAATAAGTAAGTCAGTAAGTAGTAAATTGTAAACCCTGAAAATTCTGGTAAGTTTCTCAGTCGGGTTTGGTTTTCTCAGCTGCTTACTTTGAGTTTCGCCAAACCACAATTTGCAAGCTTGAGACGGAGTGCGGTGAATCCTTCAGGTAGAAACCGTCAAAAAACATGTATGTAACACCAAGAAAGAATTACGGGAAACAACCAACAAGCAACAGCAACAACAAAAACGACGATGATGACGACCGCATTGACCACAACTACCACCACAACAACAACAACAGCAACAGCAACAGCATCAACATCAGCATCAGCATCAGCAGCAACAACAACAGCAACAGCAACAGCAACAGCAACGACAACAACAGCAACAACAACAACAACAACAACACCACCAACAACAACAACAACAAAAACAAAAACACAATAAAAACAAGAAACTCCAAACATCAAACAACAAGCATCAGCATCAGCATCAACAACAATGATAACAACGGTCTGTAAGCGATTCTGTGTCTACTCCGTTGCTCATAACTTGTTACCCTAGATGGGTTTTGAAACCCCACTGAACAGGAACAAGGCTTCAGTCATTGATAGTGGCGCTGATGCCTTTTGTATTTCGCATATGATATGTGCAAAATGTAACGTTTTGTGTGTTTGTGTCTACGCACATATGTCACATATTTCATGAATAGATAAGTAATAGAATGAATGTGTATTCCTTGACTTATATTTTCTATTTGTATGTAACTGTAAATTGAAAGGCAGTTTATTTCTTGATTATTTTTTTGGCATTATCATTATTATCATATTCATTTGTTCGAAAAAATGCAAACACCTTTAGTCATAAGCCATAGTCACTACTTACTAAGTATCTACTGTTTTTTGTTATCTAAAAAATCATATTATTATCGCATTATCATTTAATAATATATTTTCATTTTTCAAGTGTTCATTTGAACCTTACTTCCAACTTGAAACTTGAATCCCAACATGTTTGAATTGTTCGACTATCGATCAATCATCATAATCAGAATCATAATCATCATAAATCATAAATCATCATGAATCATAAATAATCATAAATTAAATAAATCATAAGAAACATAGTAATATTCTTTTGCCTGTGTCAAACTTGCAGGACAAAGGGCAGGAAAGCCTTGACTCTTATATTGATGTTGCCAGCCGCGATCTTAGCGTGGTTGGAACGGTGTCTGTAGTAAAATCAGAGCGTTTTGTTCTTTCAGGATTTAATCTTAGAGCAATGGCAATGTGTTTTGGCCAGAAAACAGTCTACATGCCAGAAATTCAGAAGAACACATTCTACATGCCATTCAGCCATGCCAAGGAAGCTCTTCTCAGCACATGGGGGTCTATGTTAATGGCTTGGGCCCGGCGTTTTGCACATCCATGAAGCTGTGGCACTACTCACGCAAATCGTTTCTCCCTGCACAGGCCAGCGGATGGCCGTTGGGGTGGTGACAATGAACCGGCCCTGGAATTGTGAACATGTGCAAGCCAATCCACACAGGTAGTCTTTTGGTTTTTATCTAATTTGGATAACTTGGGTCGTGAGTCCAGCAAATCCACTCACATTATCATTAGTGGTGATAGTGATCAGTGATAGTGGTGATAAGTGATAAGTATCAGTTAATCTTCAGTTAATAATAATTAATAATTGTCAAGAATTTCTTTTTTGTCAGCGGGGTCCTTGATTTCTTGACCCGCCCATGACGCCCATGACTCTTGTTCATTTTGGTGAGTCCTCAGCCATTTTCCTCCTCAATTGAGAACCTCTGTTTGGTAGCTGACTTTGTGATTGGCCGCTCCCCCTGATGGCAACGGTGGCATCCCTCAGCCATCGCAGGGAAAAACGTAAGAGACGTTTCTTGGCTGTGTGTCGTGTAGGGCATTTGCAGATTCAACCATATTTTGATGATATATTCAGACAATTCTTATCTTCAATTCTTTAATATTTACTATCACTTGATCACTTTTCAATACAAGATAGTCTCGGAAAATTCCTTCTTTTTAGAGTAACTTTTCTCATATCCACTGTGACATTGTGGTGACAAGACCTGCCCGTTGGGATTTTAAGACCTGCCAACCTATTCAATATTTCCAGTTGTGGTCCAGTTTGAAAATGTCAATGTGTGGGCCAGTTTGGGTCAAATTGATTGGCTTTATTTTTGGTTTGGTTCTGTTTGAAGCGTTGCAGAGGATGCACACTAGGATGCACATTTTGTGATCATCCAATCAGTCCCTGAGCAGTAACAGTATCAGCGTCGAACCAATTTCTTGGATCAAATGAGGCTCTGAGGATGGAGATGAATTCCGCTGGGACATTCGGGCCTCTTCTCCTGCAGGGAGGAATACCAAGATTGTGAGCCAGCCAGGATTTGCTTTTCCCCCACGACCTAGCTTCAGCTACTTTGCTGCAAGAATGGCCTGCTCTTTGTTGATGATGACGAATCGTGAATTAAGTTTGATCACGTCACTATATGACTTTGACTCATGACTGTACTCATGACTGCTGTTTTTCTCCACTCTCTAAGTTTGTAGCAATGATGAGTGAAGTGATAATGTCGGTTTAAATTCATTATTGCGCATTGTCATTGTCTTTATCATATGTAAAACTGTTGTGCAAGTGATGCTTCTGCTCTTATTGCCAGCCAACTTGCAGGTCCGCAGGTTCGAGTGGAGGCTTCTGCTATGGACCACTTTCTGCTCCAGATGGCTGGATGGATCAATGACCTCCATACCTTTACTTCAATGAATGGAACCGTCTCTGCACCATATCACCAAGCAGAGCTTCAACGGATCATCAAAGACATGAGGGAGGAAAAGGAAAAATTGAGGGTCTTGTTTATGGAGCAGGTTCCTGATTATTCGCCTGATGGGGAGGGAGGTCCACTACCAGACGGCTGTGATTGGGAGCTGGTTGAGTGTGATCCTGAGTCTGATGATGATCTTTGACTTGAATTTTCAAAGGTCTAGCTAGGAAATTGAGACTGCAAAGGTCGAGTGTGGGCATACTAAACAGTCATTTTTTCAAAATTATGCTTTGGTTGGGAAATGATTCGAAAGCATTGCTTGATGGTCTTTTGTTTGGGACTCTTCAGACTTCACCAATAGATAGTTTGAGTATTGATTGGTTCAACGCTGCTGCTTGTTTGCAAGCATCATAAAAATTTCCCCACTCTCGCCCAGAATTGCCGACCACCTGTGAAGTGTACCAAGAAATTGGCCATTGCCCCTCCAGTGAGAGTTTGCGTTTTGATGCATTGTTTTCAATTCCTTTTGTAGGTTGCAACGGAAGAGCAACCTAGGTTTCAAACAAGTCTATGCTTCTGTAGTGAATATCGGTTAATGAAGTTTGACTCATGATTCACAAACTATAATGATATTGATAATTCATAGTCTCATAGTCATAATTACATAATTATAGTCAAGTGAATTAAATGATAAGTTAAGCATTTAAGTAATCAGTGACAGATAAGTGATAAGTGGTAACTAGCGCATAATGAGTTGTGAGCGTAAAAGAGTGCCTACTTTTTATTAACTTATATAACTTTTATAATTTAACCTATAATTTTAATCTTTAAATTATCATCATTTTTCCATCAATAATGAATAATTCCATTAATTCCTGATGACTGACAAAACATAGATGATAACTAGTAACCCTGTAAGAGAAAAGATTTTTTATTCATGATTTATGTATGGATTTGTCTACAGGCATTTTTGGGCTTTTCGTTTGTAATCAAGAACGTAAAAGTTACATTTCCAGAGTGGAAATCATTCGAAGCCATCATGCAAGCTTCGAGCGTAGCTGTGGCGTTGCTGTGCACAACAGGGTTGGAGAAAAAGCAGAACACTTGTGGCAACGGGAGGTAGCTTGTGTCACTTCAGGGGGCAGTGTATTTGCGGAGTGTAACAGCCTATTTGGGACCCTTTTGCTTGTTTGGTTTTGTCTTGACAAGATTTATCAAACAGATTCGGGTAAGATTGCTATTTTCAAATCATCTATTTGTTTTTTTTGCATGTTGCATTTTGCATGCTACAGTGTATAAATCAGTGAATTCCGAATGCATCATATTTAGATATATACTGAAGAGCCTTTGGGATTCACACCTGCAAACCCTTCTGATTTGCATCTGACATTGATTATGTGATTTAGTGACCGCAAATTCCGTCAACTCTTTTTGTTTCCATAAACGTGTCTTATCTGCCCATCTACTTTTTGACACTGAACTTAATTGTACGGGCACGGGCGTTCCATTTGTTCACTGCACTCCAACTCCTTTTTGATTGCAAACTTTTCTGAGAGACTGACTACTGTATCAACATGATTAGTCGATAGTTTCAAAATAAACGAAGTATTTTTCGATGTCCTTAGGCCGCCTTAGGCACGTGAAAGCAGGTCTCATCAGAGAGAAGTGTAGCTTTGCATTTTTGTTTTTCCATATTCCATATTGTCAAAGTTGTGCTGCTCTCACTGGATTAAAATTTCACAATTTCACTGTATAGCATTGCAGTGTGACCTTGTTTGTGATGTCAACGTGTGTTGTTTCGTTTCATCTCAAGACGAGGTCGGTGTGCAAAAGGAGATGGCAAAATGTTATGACGACTCATGACAATGAGGGCTCTGATGACTGCAGGTTCCAGATAAAACACGGCTTTCATTTTTCATTATCAACATTCATTTCATTTCGCCGGGAGAGCAATGGCCGATCCAAAAGCCTTGATTGAGGATTCCTGCGCCTACTGCAAACAGAAGTTTGGAGAGGCAGACAAGGTGCTGCTGTTTCCACGCTTTTAACCTTCAAAATCCTAGGTAACAATGTGTATTTTAAATTATACGATTAGCATTGAGCATAATGTCAAATGGCAGAAGTGAGAACCCTTCTTCCAACCAATCAGTGTGATCAGTGATAGTTGAATTTCACCATACCCACTGGCAATATTGTTCCAGTAATGATTGTTCAGAGTCTAGAGCTTGGTTTTCGATTTGTCTTGAGGACGCCCCGGAAGGGCATTCATTGATCGTCACTGCAGTAACGACTACCAATCGGCTATGCAATCAGTGCTTTTACATTGGCCGTGGATCTTTCAAGGGCACCAGCCAGAAGGACATGGAGTCATCGCTTGAGCAGTACGACACCGTCAGGGAGAAGCCCCTTGTCCTTGCTTGGTGTACATGGATTTCAGACTGAAAATTGTGGTAGGGGGGGGTTTTGCCGCTTATCATTGTCGCTGTAATGCTGTAATTCTGGTATGGGAGCTTGGCGCATTAGTCATGCCGAGTCTATCGCTTGTGAATTCAAGATGAAGGTATTCAAGTGATATCAACTCCAGCATCATGATGTATTCATCATTCAAGTCCTTCGCTATGACTGTGAAGATGTGGAGATACGGTATGTCTGTGGAATGTTTTCGGGCTTCCTTTTTGCCATTTACTGACTGGACTAGTCCGACTGGTACCCGTTTTATTTTGTAACAACTGAATAAAGTTAAGCTATGTTTTATTTATCTACTTTCTTATCATTGGTTACTTTTTCTGTTTTTTACACTGTATACAGCCAGTACAGAATGTATAATTCTGTATGATTCAGATTATACAGTCTTTTGCCTGTCCTGACCAGCCTCATTTCTTGCTGGCTCACTTATCTACTCACTTACACTGGCACTGCAACGTGCACTGGCTTGTGACAACGCCATTATCTCAATTTTTCTTGCTTGTGATTCTTGCAACTTCCTGGCTAAGGTTTGATTCGCTGCGAAAGGCCAGAGTATCCGATTCTGTGCTGGCACCAGGCCGAAAAGGCCGACACGAACGTGTCGACATGGCACATCTCATCAAGCGGTCCGAAGAAAATTACGTAGATTTCCAGCAGGCGCGGCATCTCTCAGTCTGAAAAGCAAACAATAGCCGAGATCAGCTAGTCTCTTACTTTGTGATTTGCCATTATCGACGAATTATCGATATAATTGATATACCTATCCGATCCATACTTATTTGAAAACTATGTGTTTTTGCTACTTTGATTTCAATTGATATGTTCAAATTTCTTTGTTTCCGTTTTTTCCCATGTTCATTACGAAGTAACTACATGTGATTCGACTGATTGTACAATCTACAATTGTTCCTTTGAGTCCAGTCCGGTTTACCTTTCATTTCACCAAGAAAATGTTATGTTCGCTTATCCTGTAACAGTAGTTACACTTTGTCTTTGCAATAAAAGATGAACATTGTCTAAGTCAAAGTAATTGATTGGTTTCTTTGTCTTACTGGAGTCAAATTTTGCATCTTTTGATTTGAAATCTGAATTGTTTAGTGTTGCTGTGTCATAGTCTGAATCCTTGATCAGTTCCGACAATGTCTCGGTTAAGTTACCTCGTACTGTACATCATGTTCTAACTGCCCTATGGGGTCATATCGTTCCAGACCTATCTTTTGTCATCAAGTCATTCAGTAGTTGGAGCGATAATGATCACCAGGAAACTAGGTCACTGTACTGTGCTTGTTTCATGGTTGTTAAAGTAGGAAAATTGAAATTTGAATAATCTTGTCGACTGTCTTTGACCATCAGTGAATGATGTCCTACACTTCAAACAACACCCTTTAGAATCTTCCAACACAAGACTTTTCAAAATCATTAGTCGCAGACAATGCCACAATGACACTCACAAAAACAATAGACAATACTGAACTGTACTTGTCAATGGTCAATTGAATCAATAGATGTTCGTGCCATCTATTGCATCTACTGCATTCACCAATTTTCAGAAAAGCATTGAGAAATTGTATCAGCTAACTGGGTGTTTGTCAGAATGAATGATTCGGTCTGTATGATGCAAACCCAAGTTTTCATCTATAGTCTAGTCATTGTTTAATGGGGATCCCGGGATCCCTTCCACATGTCAGGTGTCAGATTTAGTCCCGATGAGGGAGTGGCTGGAATCTCACCATAAAGCAAAGCGCACTTTCAAGAATGACAAGGATCGGAAAAGATACATTACCCAGGAACTGGGTATGTCCGTTCAAAAGGATCCTAGCAGAGATGGTATGCTTTGCGTTCCTGTTGCCTCAAAGAGTGTGATGCTGAGTGGCTTGAGGATGTCGGCGAAGAGAGTTAAGGAGGAAGTTTGTGATGACAAGGCGACTGCCAAGGAGTCTTTCCGACAAGCTTCTGCGTCAATC
Organism: Breviolum minutum Mf 1.05b.01; assembly: GCA_000507305.1. Classification (NCBI taxonomy): domain Eukaryota; class Dinophyceae; order Suessiales; family Symbiodiniaceae; genus Breviolum; species Breviolum minutum. Next base: position 393,068 of record DF239018.1, read on the forward strand.
TCTGAGAAGGTCAAATCGAACACGAAGGACTGCTGGGCAACTACACAAAGTCTTCAAAACACCCCAATCACCCTTGGAAGATTTGCATTGGTGGCATTCATTTGAATACAGTGCAAAGTAAAATCTAGTACAGTTTTACTGGCTTAATTATTTTGTTGTTTACGGAGTGTAGATAATATTTAATACAGTTAGTAATACAGTAATACATAATCTAATTACTGTATATGTCATTGTCATGTTTGTCTTTCTGTTTCGCCTTTGGTCTAGTTTTGATCTTGTTCCAAAGACGGATTGTCTTTTACGCGGCATTGTTACCTTTTGCATTACATGAGTCTGAACTGTTGCTATTGTTGGGTCGGGATTTAATGTTCTAGCTAGCTTGTCAAACTGTGAGCGATGTCCTCACACTAGGCAGTAAGTCAGAGTCGGAACATTGTTTTGTGGTGAAGATTCAACTGGACCATTTGACGCCCACTAAAGCCAGCGCTTTCAAGTCCCCAGGAAGAGATTGAAAAAGCTCAGAAGCAGGCTGACGCTGAAGACTCAGACTCCGATGATGATGGCAAGTCTTCTGCCTCCAATTCCTCTGAGTCCACGAGCTTTGGAAAGGACATGGCGAGCTCCGACCACGGGTCACCTCCACGTAAGAAGGCCAAGGCTGCTCCCAAGGGAGCAGCAAAGAGAAAGTCGAGGGCGGAACCACCGCCGTCTTTGAGGAAGAGGGGGAAGGGCAGTCCAGAAGACGCAGAGAAGAGGACAAAGGGACATATTGAATCTTTCAGTAAGTACCTGGAGACGTTGAAGGAGCTCTCTGTGGATTCTTTGTGGCGGAATGTTGTCAGAGCCACCGAGGCCGGTGGATGAAGGACAAGGATGTTGTCTTTCTTAAACTGGAGTTGGCATCATTAGATCAAGTAAGTACTTAGGCACTTCACTAGACACAAAAATAGTCTGCAGGTCATAGACTAAGATAGGTTCAGAGTCGAAGAGCTACATGTCCACGAGCAGACAGGGACACAAGACTCCATGGGGCAACGGGCCATTTCTTTTTGGAACCATTTTTTTCCTCCGACGAGAAAACAGACTACAACTTACCAAACATCATGAGTTCATAAGTTTGCTCATGAATCATGAAATTGACCGTTCAACGTCAAAACTTCAAACACATGCTGCCCTGCGAGTGAGTGGTACAAACGTGGCCCGAGGGAGTTCTACTGTTACCTTCAACTTGAACGAGATGCGGATTACCCAATTACACCGCCTGTAAACCAATACAAACATATCACGGTCCAAATATGTTTTGAGTTTTGACGTGTTTTCAAAAAGATAAAAAAGTAAACTAAATAAATCAGATTTCTCCAGTAAGTAAACTGACTTAGTAATGAGACAGAGATTCGAGGAGTGACTTGTACTTAGTATAGTTAGTAGGTAGTAGTTACGATTTCGAAAATAGTTAGAGTTAGTAAGTTAGTATTTAGTATTGGTTAGTATTACTTTTCAAAATTAGTAAGACATAGGCAAGAATAAGCGGTATCAATGACGGGTAGAAAGTTTGGCAATAAGTTATATTGTAATTTTTTAAAGTTACAAGTTACAAGCAATTAAGTATTAGATTATTTAATAAAGCGAGTAATGTGACTCTGACGTGAGAAAATATGTGAAAGGTTACAAGGCACATGTTCCAAATGACTACTTTATCCTTTAGTGACTTAGTGACTTAGTAATGAATAGGTACTAGTTGCGTTTGATAAACATAAAACCACCACAAGGAAGAAGCCATATAGTATCAGTATCATAGTGAAATTGGGAAAACACACAGGATGTTGAAATTTGACTTTGATTTTGTTAAACCTGACGGGTCCCTGTTGGTGCTTGTCAGCCTGGCAGCTGTTTACGTGCAGGTGCAGCGCAGGTTGGGCCGGCAGGGTGTGATGGAGCAGCCGCTGAGAGCTGACCTTGCTTCGCCTGATGGATTGAATCAGGAGATCATTTCCACATGCGAGAAGTTGCTGCAGGATGCTGACGTGGAGGTCCGGTACCTAAACAACCTACGGGAGTTGTGCAAATGCTTGAAGTCTTTCACACCACAAGACATGGAGGAGGAAGTGACGAAGAAAGGCTCCTTCGCCGCGTTGTTCCTTGATGGTGACAAGATGATGGGCAAGCGACTGATGGAGAACGAGAAGACTTTTGCAGATATGCTTCATACCATGGCCCGCAAATTGCAAGAGGTGCTTAGCCTGTTTGTCAGTTCAGCTGTTGGATGAACGATTTAGTTTGTCTGATTCCATCAAGGGGGTGTCAATTTGTCAGATCTTTGCAGAAAATGTAGAATACAGTTTTCATATGACATTAATATAACATAGCTCATAGCTCTTTTTTGCCTTACATCATTTTGTTATTTTTCTTAATTTGGCTGTTGGACACCTTTCATGTTTAACTTGTATAACGATTCGCATTTTTCCAGGGGGGAAAGGAATAGGGCCACGAATTCTGTCAGACCCCCCTGTGCCTCCCGAGGTAGAAGGGCGCCTGTTCTTCGATTTTTTGTCCCTACGGTCCACTACGGTCACTGAAGGGACATCGCCTTGCAAATTTGGTTTTGCGTGGCTCTTGGACAACCTCCCCCAAGACAGTGACACTGGCAGCAACGGAGTCATCGCAATGTTGGTTCGGATTCAAGAAAATGTGTTCACTGAGTGGCTGGACAAGCTTCGCTCCCCCACAGCCCTTGAGTTTGCAAAGAAAGCGATCCCTCAAAGGCTCCAGCTGGATGATTTTGCAGTCATTTCGAATTGGTGCCTTGTTCTTCGTACTTAGTTGTGTTTTCGGTGGTGGATTTTGAAAGACTTGCTTCAAATTGATGTTTCCAATTCCGATAGATTTTGACTCATGACTCATGACTCATGACTCATGACTTATCAGGATTCAGGATTTATCCAATACTTAATTTTTCCGTAATAATAGCAACTCTTTGAACCTTAGTATTAGCATTTTTAAAGTGAATTATTCGGTAATTAGGTATTTTAACGGTATTTTAGTACTTTATTTTATTCATCTTTCAATCAAGTTGAAAATAGATCAGTAGTTTGAATTAGATAGATTTTTCATTTTCACACTAACTACTGATGAGAAGTACAGTATACAATAGACTAAATAGTTTCAAGTTTAAATAGTTATTTAGTTTTTATTCATAATAGTCAAAGTCATAGTTTAAATAAAGATTAATTTTGACATCATACTGAATCATACTACAGCAACTGCCGTTTTTTACCATTACTACATTATTCATCATTATTACATTATCACTGTCGAGTTTTTCGAGATGACAAGTGATAACATTTCATTTCATAGAAAGGTGTTCGGTTTGGGTCTTGATACTGATCCGTGGGCAAGTCTATCGGTTTTGGGCCCGGCTCCGGATGCCTACCAAGGTTTCCATCTTCCTCAAATGCCATGGATGAGTTCGACAAGTATGAGAAGAAGGAGGGCTTTTCTCATTTGATTCTGTTCGATTTGCAGCGGGTGCATGCCTGCCTACTTTTAGCTGCGGAGCAGCACGGCAATCACCGCGGCTACATTTGCGAAGTTGGAAAGGCTCAGTCAGCTTTTTCAAACAAGGTGTCTAATGCCATGTCTGCACTGCCTGCCTGGAGGTGGGGGGTTGGTGACCGAGTTTACTTAGTGCTCATTGAAACATGCTCTACATCTTCATGAGTTCTGTCTTGTAAAATATCAATGACTATACTGACTGTACTTACTTACTCCTTACTATAATATGTTATTACATATTTCATATTTCATATATTGATCATGATTTTTCATCGACCGCGTTGAACTGTGCTTTGCAGAAAGGGTACAGTAAGGACAGTCACACTCATCTCATCAAGAAAGAAAGGTAATGATAATGGGCCAACAGTTTATTGGCGAGCTGTTTGCTGAGACCAGTATCACTGACCGGAGAATGCCCACTCAAGGTCTTTGTGGCAAAAAGTTCTGTCGCTGACAATGGAGTCGACAGCGACAGAGGCCACTTTGGAGGAGGCAAAGAAGGTCACAGACAAGCTGTTGGATCTTGCTGGCATTAAGTCATTCGATTCCGGGTGCATGAACTCTTCCGAAATCAAAAAGGTGTCTAATGCCATGAAGATCAAGGAGATGCTTGAAGGTGCCCCTGGAACTCTTGTCGGAGCTGCTGATGCCTGCAGCACTTTGGCTTCATCTCTGACCAGCTTTGAAAATTGGGTTCAGAATGATCTTTCCCCGGACTTCATGGAAGAGCAGAAAATGATCTTTCGCTGGTTGGAGAAAAAATCAGAGGATGGTGGCAATATGGAAGCTGGCCTGGAGGCCACAGCGGCACTTTCCCTTCCGGAACCAAGTCTTCCAGAAGAATTGGGGTCAAGGTTCTTCGATCGATGCTGCTCAGCGACAAAGGGAGGTAGTCGCGGGGGTTGTGGATCGTTTCAGTGATTTGTTTGTTTACGGTCAAAATTCATGGTCTTTAAGTTCTTTAAGTCTGTGACGTTCTGTGTTATCAAGTTCTAATCTAATCGATCTAATCGTCACCGTAAAACTGTTCAATTTAGGTTTGACGAATCCAGGAATCTATAATATAAGTGTCAAGTCTGTCCGGTACTTTACCAAAGTTCGTATCGACCGACTATCGTTTTCTTTTCAAGTATCCAGTATCAGTATTAAGTAGTAAAATCACAGGCCAGGCCGGCCCTATCATACACCATCGCAATCCGAAATGCTCAACCAAACCCCAATAAAGGGCCAAAGATAGTATGTGCGAATACTATTCCGTATTCCTGCAAGATACCTAAGACAGGACAAGGCTATTGTGACTGACACGAGTGGTTTCTGATCATGGCAATCACCGGCATTGCCTAGATAGCTGCGTGATAACTTAGCACTACAAAATTGCCCATAGATAATTGAACATTGATTGGTGCAAACAGACTGATGTAATAGGTATGATGATATGATGATATGATTTTATATTGTGGTACTGACGTGACATGACACAATAGTTGAAGCCTGAATCTATCTTGCGTGAAAGGGCAACTTTGCCTTGTGAGTTGAGGTTTGATTCTGGAGTCCGTGACTTTGCCAACGCTGTGCTCAAGTCCTTTGGATGCGTTCATGCTGGAGTGGCGGCGGCTTGTGAGCGAGTTTGAGTGGCCCAAGGGAAATGGGGAGGATGACATCAAGAACATTGTCGCATTCTTGGAGTATGTCAAGGGCCTCCAAAAGGCAAAAAGTGATTTGGATATGGTCTTGAAAAGGATTCAGGAGACAACCCACAAGCCGGATGAAGAGGACAAACTGGCAGAGAGAATTTCGGAACAAATGTTACGCTATACCTCCCGCCTTGCGACCATTGTAAGTGCCAAACACCTGATGATGATTGTCAAGAATCCGAGTGGAAAGTGGGACATCAACAAAATGGGGAGGAACTTCAAGCCCGTTGCTCACGCCATCAAGGCCTTGGCCAGCGTTGATGTGGCAAAGGATTCTTTGGCAACCGTCGAGTTGGAGGATTTGTGTGGCCGGCTGAGCATCTTTGAGACTTGTTGTTCATTACTGGACGATCCACTCGGGAAGGACGATGCGCTCAAGAGGTTTATTGACATTGGTGAAGGTTTCAAAGCCAATTTCACCAAGCAGGTCAATGATAACCTCCAGACTTTTGATCAGTCCATCATCGGTGACTTGAAGGAGTTTGTGAAAGCCTACACTTGTGTCATGAAGGCTACGGAGTCATGGGCAATGGAACCTGTTATGTGGGCTTTTGAGGGAGACAAGACCAAGCAGGACTTCAAGAAGCTGAACAGTAATCTGGCCAACCTCAAGAATTTCTTGAAGGGCCTCAATACCTTTGCTGCTCACACAACAAGCCAAGATGATTTGTCGAAGTTGATCTCGAGGGCCAATCAGTACATCAAGGAAGCCAACGCCATTGAGAACTTGAGCTGCGAGATTGCTGGTGTCGTGATGTGTGCCACCTACTTCTTAGGCAACGATGAGTATGATATGAAAAATGTGGTCAAGTACGCTCAAGAAAACTATGGGACGAAGGTTGCCAGCCTTCCCAAGAAGCTTTCAACTATGGTGAGTGAGGAGCTGAAAAAGGTCACTGCAGGACAAGAACAAGAACAGTCTGGAACTGATCATGCATCTTCCAAAGGCAAGAAAGACAAGAAGGAAAAGGATAAAAGCAAGAAGGACAAGATCGACAAAAAGGACAAGAAAGACAAGAAGGATGCAAAGAAGAAAAAGTGAATGTGAAAGGGCAGGTATCTTGTCGAACTATTTATCGCCATGTGATCGCTGAGCTGGTCATTGATTGGTTCAATGATTCAATGATCAATTTTGATCAGCGTGTGTCAAGGCATGATTCGGCTAGATTGCTGGCCTGGTGATACCAGTGGCAGGCATTAGCTAGTCCGATTCTGAAATTTTCGATTTGCGATTCAACAGCCAAAAAAGACTCGTTGTGCCACTTTGTTTGCTTAGTTGATCGGGGCTTTGAAACGGGTTTTGGCATCGTGCGGTTTTCTGCCGTTTCCGGATACATAGTCTGTTCAGAGATCACATCATTTGATTCTTTGGCCATTTGATATTTGATATTGCTTGACAGCTTGATGTAATTTGAGAAGGTTTTCTTAGTTTGGATCTGCGCTCGGCTTCTAATCTGAACCATCAGCACTTCAATCACCAGCACTTCAGCCTCCTGTTTGCAGGCGCTCATGGCCGCACAGGGGTTCTCTCCCCTTGACTTCCTGTGGTCGGAGGATTCCTACAACTTATATTGCAACTTAGCAGGCAACGCCATGACCACCCCGGTGGTTGGCAGCGTTGTCCTTGCGCTTGTGATGTGCGTGTTCCTGCAGCAAGACCCACCGCTCAAGTGGCTTGCTGTGATTGGTATGCAGTGACTGAGTTGTGGAGTGGAGCAGAGACGGCGTATTTTTTGTCATCGCCATTTTTGCCCCAGGCAAGTCGATGAAGCTCAAGGTGGTTCAGGTCACCAAGAAGAGGACCAAAGCTGTGACTGCACAACTCAAATGATATACATCAGTGCTCTCATTGTATCGAGTTTGTTTTCCAGAGTCCAGACTTTGATAGATTATTGCTTGATTCCGAGTCATACCGATTTCAGTTGGTTGCCACTCCCGTTGGTTCACAGATCACGCATCGGCATTTTCATGAAATCGAAACGTTAAAAAGTATTTAGGGATTGATCGAGCATTGTCGGCAGAGCCTTTTCAACGTACACTTCAATGCAAAGTGTTGCTGCTGATGTCAACTGAATATTACTTTACTTACAGCAATTGGTTAGCAATTTCGTGTGAAATTCCAACACATTTCTTCAGCTTCTCACACTCACGGCTGCTCACTACTGAATTGTTTACAGGAGGGAAGCCAGTATGACGATTCCGATTTAAGCTCGACGGAGGCCACGTGGCATTGTCACATGCTTGATTCATCATTGATCATTGAGCATTGATCACCGTCAATGTTCACTTATCAACATATCATGTTCGTTTTTTTTGAGTATGTTCAGCTCGTGAGTCTTGCAGTCGGTCTTACTATACATGTTCAGAAGTAAGTAAGCAGAGGGAAGCAATTTCGTAACTACCGTATCCAGGCTACAAAAGAGAAATGTTTTTTGACAGTTGATTTGCGCAAAGAAACCTTCAATTTCAAAAACGAAAACGGCGTTGCCACTTTGCCAGGAGTTGGGAGGTGTGTCATCTTCCTCGAGCAGTTCATCTAGCCTTGATCCCGATTCAGACGAATCATGTGACTCACAAAATTTGGACGGAGTTCAAGTTTAGCTAGCTGCCATTCTGCGAGTGGTGAGCAACATCTTGCTGGTACTGTTACTTGCTTTTCCGTGTTTTTGACCACAATGGCTTTTGGAGCAATCTCCCAACATCTTGATTTTGATTTCAAAAGTTTTTCCTCTGTTGTCCTCAACTGTAGTCTTCGACCAAAGCGAATGAACATTCATTCTTTCCAAACAATGAGCTTGCAAGATGTCTCGGCGACATATATGCTTCAGCGCATTTGCTGATCATTTTTCAGGTGGTTGTAGTTCCTATGGGCGCAATTATCCTGAGTGGTGGTTTTATGAGGTTGCTTCCACTTCCACTTAATCAGATTTAAATTGCACGTCAGATTACGAGGATTCATTTTCCACTAATTTTGTTCTTCAAAAAAACAGGAATCAGGAATTCATTGAATTATTTAACCTCGTATCCATTTGGTCTATGAGTTTTTTTACATAAGAGCATGATGATAGCCAGCTGACAACTAGATTAGTAGACTGATAGGTTTTGATACAATCAAACCCCCTCCGGTGAAAATCCATCGAAGGTGTAAATATTATAAGATCCAAATAGTTGTCTGAACAAAGACATGGTGTAAGGAATTGATTATTCATTTCTTCTGGCATTTGGGAATCCAAGCCAAAATATAAAACCCGTCCATCATATATGTTCCACCCTTTGTTTTGATTTCTGAATATTGAGGATATCTTGGAATCTAGGAGTTTTATTGTGACATCATTTACCATTTGAACTAAAACTAATACTGTTGCTTATGTAGTGCAAGTCCATTTTGGAATTTGGAAGTCTCCATGAACAAAAATATTTGGATGAATCATACCGAGCCCTACCAGTTTTGCAGGCACAAGCCGGCTGATGGTATTTTGAAAAAAGACAGGGCTGTGGCTGTGGTGGACGGGTGAAGATTTTTTGTTGCCAAAACAAGGTAGACATCTCACCAAATTTGTATGCACTCTGTCAAAATATTCATCTAAGAATTCGAACATGAAGGGTTTAGATAGAACAATTTGTAATAAATAATATACTGATAATTAATAATATGTCTGGAATTTTGAGAAGACAGTGGAATGATTCAAAAACAACAGTAGCACTGTATGAATATATGATTATATGTATTTGAAAACGCACATCTCTTTGTGCTCTTGCCACGTGATGTTGCCTGGTGTGAACAAAAGAAAGTCAAGGGTAAGTTGAAAACCCATCTCGAATGTTGTTGAATGTGTCATCATCAAACAGCTCTGGGCCTGGGTATCGAACCAACAATGCACAGTAGATCGATTCTTTGTGTTTTCAGACTACTACATTTGGGATCACACTATTACCTAGATCTGCATGTATGATTGCATTTGTACTTGTATGATGAGCTCACATTCTAAAGCAAAATTAACACCATATCATATCATGTATTACATGATCAAAAGGGTTCATGAAAATAACATTGAAGCTGTGCAAACCTTCTACATGTTCTGGTTTTCGTAAGTTGTTTTACCAAATTATTTACTTAGTTTTGGGTATTACGGATGCCCCCAACAGAGATAGAGCCCAAAGTTGCAATTAAGTTATAACCCTTTACAAGTGGAGTTGCAACCCTACTTATACCTGACTTTGGGGCCCACCTTGTAGATTTCGGATATGATTGCAAGTGGGTGAAAAGGTTGGCTTGCATATGCAAAATCCCATCAAAAAGGATCCATGTTTCTTTCTCCTCATTTTTTCAAGCATCCATCCCATACCATACTGACCATCCAATCTCAACATACACGTAACTTCAAAAATTCAAAAGGATTCTTTTCCAAAACGAATCTCCTCTTCCAGGGTGGGCCCCCATTTTAGTTTTGTTGGGGTGCATGTTTTTTTTTCCGGGATGTTTGGCTTCCAATCAACCCCAACAATTCCTCCCAAACCTCGCCATGTGTTGTGCTTTCTCCCTTTGCGGTGAGGCCCTACGAAACGCCTCGGTGGCAGGGCAGGTGGACATTGTGAAGTCCTTGCTTCTAGTGAAACCCAAGGACGACATTTGCTGTGCCATGGGGTATGGGTGGGATCTAGATCTGGTGTGAGTGATCCAGGGGGGTTCAACCCTTTTAAATGGCCTTATTTATTGGTAGGTGGGGTTATAACCCTACTTACAACTGGTAGGAGCCCATCTTGTTGGATTTGATGAAATCTCAAACCTGTTTGAAAGGGTTACTGTATAAGCTTTGGTGGATGGTGTTTTGCTATTTCATGTGATATGGTTAGTTTCAAAGATGTTTTTTGTTGAATCTTCACTCTGAAAGAGGAGTCGTCATGATTCATGATCTACGTTGATGCTAGCATCACCTCCTACACAAGTAAAAGAATACCCCGAGGTTGTCAGGGCCTTTTTATTCAATAGTTCGATGATGGGTCCATAAACGTTTCAAAATCCTATAAGAAAGATTCCACCAAGTTTTTTGATACTTGCAAATCATGATTCGTACCAAGTGTCCTGTGATTTCCAATGTGACCTGGTTTCATGGAAGGTCTTAACTTTCACCCGTCGATTTGTTGAAACAGTGATGCAATTTGACTTGCATATATGGTCAGGTAGGGAAGAAACCACCAACTCGAGGAAGTCTTAAAAACTGAGACACCCCACCCACCCACCCACCCACCCCCATTCACCCGCCTGAAATGACCAGTTAGTGTACGTAAAATGGATAGTTGACCCTGCCCAAAACCAACAGTTCCCCGCTGAAAAGGCCGAAAAGAAAGGATCGTCTTCCAATCACCATTTTCAAGGGTAAACTCGCTGTTGGTTTCACGAAAAAGTGTGTTTTTTATTGAAAAGAACCCTTCCCATTTCACACACGACTGTTCATGGTTCAAAAATCCTGCACCAATTGGTATGTTAACAAAAACCCTGCAAAATAGCCGGATAAACTATGAACCCTAAGCCCTTGGCCGATTTGATGGCAATTTCTTCCATGAACATTATCCGTTCACAGGATTTTGTGATTATTTTGATGAGGCTTACCCAATTCTATGGAGAGAGTTTTATTATTTTCAATTTTTTTTTGCGGTAAAAAAATACATCTCATCTCCCAAACCGCGTTTGGTCACATCTATTTATCCCACGGTAAAGGCATGGACATCCACAACGACATCCCACCGTTTTTTCCCCAGGATTTGGGAGGTGCTCTTCGTGCAGCCACTTATGTTGGTCATGAAGAGGTGACGAACCCCACCTTGCGCCAAGTGTCGTTGTTGCGAGGGTTCAAAGCTACCGAAGCAACCAACACAAGGGTGGTATCTCAAAAATGAGGTGATCAGATATTGGATTACTCTCCGGTATGTATGTTTTGCCCAGGGAAACAACTTTGGTAAAGATGATGTTTTCCTTTTCCTAAGGTGGGAGATATAAATTAGTTCCCTGGAGGTAACCTACATTTGGGTAGTCTAGGGGGGTAAACGTAGGCAAACATATCATACATTGAGTATTTGAGGGTGGTGGGCATCTAAAAAATGTTGGTTTTAGTCAAAGTCATAGAATTTGGGGATCACTTGCCACTGTACTCCATACTCCATTGACACCTTAAAACGCATGGGATAAATATCAACTTTCAAATGCCTCAACTGCTGAACTTTTTTGGTTTTTGTTGGAATGAAAACATTGGGAATTTTTCTAGCATGTTTGTTTCTGTTGAAAAAACACCCAGGTTGAAGCAATCCAGGTTTTGTTCACGGTTGTTTGTTGCTGGTGAAAGTGTGTTACCCTTCCAGTCGGGCTCTCCTCGCAGTGTGGCAAGGTGGTGAAAGTCTTGGTGCAAGCGAGTGCTGATCTCAATGAGCAAGACGAGGTCTTCCAGCGTGGACGGTGTGAAAACACCAATTGAGCCATGAAAAAAGGGCCCAAATGGTTGTTTAGTGTAGGGGATGAAATGCTACCCAGTTATGTGGGGATTATTATACGCCATTAAGAGAATCCTTATTTAGAAAAAAAAACGGATTTCATAGAAATTAATAGGAGTTTTTTCGTGGCTCAATTTCTTCCCCACCAAACTTGGAGGGATTTTGAGTTGTTTGAAAGGTGGTAACTGTTGACGTGTGCGTTTTTTGTTTTTTTTTCCAGGGGAGAGAAAAACAACAAAGCAAAAAGCAACCGATAAAGTGTTGCTGTTGTTTTTGATGTTTTTTTTCTCAGGGGAAGCGGAAGGGGTTTTTAAAAAGGTCTCTTTTTTTTAGCAGCCAAAGAAACAAAAAGAAATAAAACGGTGCTTCAAACCAATGGGTCTTGACTTCCAGGGATCAACTTTTGTTTAAGAGAGTTTGTGGATGCGAGTCACTTTTCCAGGGTTGGTTGGCAAAGAGCTTGTGGATTGACCAAGGGGATGAGGGATGACATTGTTTTAAGGGAGATCACTGGATCACTGTTATTTGACATTTGTTAAGGGAGAAAACAGTGAAGGGGTCCTCACGTTTCACCTCCTCCTCCCTAGACGCCCCGAACTCTTCACGACACTTTCCAGGACGGCTGGACCGCGGCCATGCGAGCGGCGCAGTACGGCCACGTCAACATCTTGCAATATTTTCTGGACACCGGTGCCAGCAAGGACAGCAGCGCAAACATGGCAAACACGGAAACCACACGGCGGCCCGATTTTCCGATGGCGTTTGACAAGGTTGGTTAGTAGCCAAAATAGGATCATCTTCAGCGATTACAAGGATGAGGGAAATTGTGCGGCAAAAAAATTGTCAATAAAATGCTCCCCTTTCCGGTACTCTCGTATGGTAATCCTTTTCAAAAAGTCCAGGCTGGTGATAATATGATCAAATCTGGTCAAGAGATGTGAATAGAATTCTCCACGTAAAACAATGGTGTGGCCCTTCCAAAGTCTTCCAGGGTTTATCATCCAACAAGGTAACCTTGACGCCAAAGCTTTGGTCGTGTTGAAAATTGCAAAATCCGGGTGTTTTTTTTTCGCGAAAATTGCAGAAAAACACCGTTTGGAATTCATGATGATTTTATTGTCAGCTCTTTCGAATGGTGTTGGGTTTCAGCCATCAACAGTCGTGTTTCAGCCATGCAAAAAATCGCTGGTTTACACTTGGGCGCGGCACCAGATCCGCCACGAGGTTTGCATCGAACGACCTTCAGGGACCAGATTACGAATGGGTACCTTCCACCTTTGCTTCCACAGGCAGCTCCCCTTTGTGAAAAAGAAACATGATGTATATACATGGATACAGTAAGGGACCGGGGCGTTCCCTAGTTGTAAATGTGATATAAAGTGAGTAATTAAACTCTAGGATGTAAAGTTGTAAATGATTTTCAAGGGTGACTCATCTCCAAAAAAACAGACACCCAATCCATTTTCCGCCAGTTCTAGGGCCCCTTTTGACTATATATTCATAGCGATCCACCCTGGAACAGTCCTGGAACCCCGTTTTGATGCATAACTCAAGCATCCAGGACCGGGTCAAGAAGACGGGTGCTTTAGCTTTGGTCTTAGCAGCGGAACACGGGCAACTCGAGGTGCCACAAAAATCCGGCGAGAACAACCAAGTTGAGGTTGGTAGTTGAAATGCGATTATTTACAAAGGTTTTATGACATTTATCAGGTGGTTGTTTGGGATTTCTGAACTGTCAACAGTATCTCGATTTGTATATAATACATACGTATTAATGTCATAGATACGTGAAACAAAATTGGGATGGTATGAGATCCTTGATGTAATGGGATGTCAAGAACAGGACTCTTTGATATTCACCAGTCAGGCTGCTCACCCGGATTTGATTTGGTGGTTGTGTTGGCCAACTTCCACCCTCCCCCAGAAAAGAAATCCACTCTTACAGCTATGAAAAAATGGATCATTGGAAGATGTACACCTCCTGAAACTAGCATAAAATCTTGAAAAGTTACCATCCCAAAAGGAAATTCATCTTCCAACCATTGTTTTTCAGGGGCTATGTTAGTTTCAGGGAAGGTATCTGTTTAAATCGCAATCTTAGATTGGCATCTTAGCCGACGCCAGTAACTTGAATTTCTCCACCCACTCACAATGTAGAACTTATTTTGGGGTTTTTACAACCTTTGCCACAGCTATTCTTACCATCGACGTCCATTACCGCCGACTTCATTTGTTTGCCAAAAATTGTCCAGATGACTTGTCTTTTTGTGGCGTATGAGCTATGAATCAGAATTTCTCGTCTTCACTATCTACCATTTTTGTGGCGAGGGTGGTGGTCTAAATCAAACCTCTCAAAAATGATTCCCAAAAAATGAATTGAATTGGCTGAATATAATGTGTTTTCTTCAAAGTGTGTTTCCTCATTTTCTTCTTCACCATCTTCATCTTCATCCTCATCTTCATCTTTGTCATCTTTTTCATCTTCATCTTCATCTTCATCTTCATCTTCATCTTCATCATTTTCTTCATCATCTTTATCTTCATCTTCATCATCTCCGTCTTGGAGATGAGATGTTTTTTATTCATGGGCGGTGTAGGTTGACCAGCCATAATGGGCCATAATTCATTGCTCCAATTTCTGCAGGTGATCAACACCTTGCTGGAGGCAGGTGTTGATAAAGACTGTGCAACTGCAGAGAAGTGGTCCCCGTTACATGCAGCCGCTGAGAAGGGCAAGTTGGAAGCGGTGCGGACCTTGCAGGTACGGTGCCGGTTTCTGTGGGTTCGAAAGGGGCCGTTTTTGGATCCAAGTGGAAACCGCACGACTCAATGGGTTACTGGGTGGTGGTTCGATTTTTTTTGAATATTCATCATAATGTGGAGGGAATGATCCAGTTTAACTCATATTTTTCAGATGGGGTCGAAACCACCAACCAGATTATCATAGAAGTTGCCCTCCATGAGATTGGTTATCAATGAAGCAGTGATCAGTTCAATGTGAATTCTCAATAGATAGCTTGCAAAAAGTCAGTTCAACTGCTAACCTTCAACTTCCGAAACGTTTTTATTGATGGTTCAGAGATCCAGCAACAAAGTTGACTGCCAGAGAATGCTGCCTTGTGACATCTCTCAACCAAGTTTTCCCCAAAATTTCTGAACCATAGAAGAATGACCTTTCCATTCAACCTTTTTTTAAAATTGCTGATCGTGTCCCATATCATCAGGAACATTCTTCCAATTGAGTTTTTCCAATTGAGCTTTGGCCATATTTTTCCTTCAGTTGTTCTTGTTTCTCATCGGGTCCAAAAAAATTGCCTTCAAGTACAGAACGATTATGGCTGGTCAACCTACCCCCGCAACGTACCCCGACCAGAAACAAGGCCGTATTAAGGGCTTATTAACTATTGGTTTCCCTTAATAAGGCCGGCTATGAAAAACCCTTATTTCCGGTGGTTACGGGGGCGTAGGTTAGGGGAGGGTAGGTTGACCAGCCATGAAAATATGAAATACGACGCGCTGGACCGGGAGGCCGCGAGGTGCTCCTTGGATGCACAGACGTTGGGCTTGGAAACACCTTTGCATCTGGCACTCAGAGGAGGTCATTTGGAGGCCCCGGACCGACCTGTTGGAAGAATTCTTGGATGGTTGATTTTTGAAAAAACAACGGGGGGGATAAGTGGGAGTAACTATGATCCCTGCTTTATACATGTGAAGTATTAATAGAAAGATAGATGCATATACTGTATATTTAACTGATATATGGTCTTATCATGTCTTATCATATAAAATATGAAAATCAATATTTGTATATTATTGTTATATATGATTCTTTGATTTCGGGGCGGCAAAATCCAGTTTGTTTCCTACTTAGATCCCTGTTGTCAAGTAGCGCTGCTCAACGGATTCCTAATCGATGGACATCAGTATTTTGTGGGATTGATTTTTTGTCCCAGAAACCCGCCATCATTTCAAATCAGTGGAAATTTCGTTGGGGATTTTTTTTGCAGAAAACCAAAAAAAAGCACCATGTTCATTTCTTGGGGGGGTGGAAATCATGTGGAAATCTTCCCATGGTTTGATTGGTGGTTCCAGATGTTTCCAAGGGGAAATGGTTGTCCACCAGGAAGTCCAAATCCAGACATACCGTCAGGTGGTGCACTTCTTGATTGATGCCAAAGCGGATTTGGAATTGACGACAACTCAAGGTAATACACCTTTACACCATGCTGCTGAAGAAAACTTCAGTGCAGCTTGTGGGTACCTTTTTGGAATGTGAAGCCGATTGTGTGTCTTTGGGATGGATGGGGTGAGGCCAGTGTCATGTGCTGTGTATGGGGAACGGGTGGGGTAGTTGCGGGAGTGTTAGTTGTTTTTTGTGTGTTTCTTCCTGGATGGCAAGATAAGGTTGTTTTTTCATGACTACTTTGCCTTTTGGACAAAAATCACTGGGAAAATTCACCGTTTTTACCAGGTACCCTAAACAACCATATGTTTTATGGTTGTTTTTTAATTGGATGATGCCAAACCTTTACTTGGGTTCCAGGTAGATGTGTTATTGATGCGTTGTTGGTCGATGTTTTCCCATTTCAAAGCGGCATTTTCAGGTTCCAGCTGGAACTCGTTTAATGGGGGAGTGTGTTTGGGGGTCGAGATGTTTTCTGGTAAAAATGCGAAACAATTCCTTTGTTCAATACTCTTTCTCCGATAATCCTGGAAGTGGAAAATGGCTAGATTTGAAAGGTAACTACTATTGGAGGTTGAATTCAATGATTGTGGTAGGAAGTGTAAACCAATAAGATTGAAACAATACAAAACCCCATCATTTTTCATGTTCCATCTCTTCAACTGAGAAGTTTTTGTTTGAAAGAATTTTGGATGATTAAAGTTGGGTACCGTTTTTCAGCAATCAGCTTTGCCAAATGGAATTGGAAACACATTTCCGCAGGAACTACACTATACCCTTGAAAACCAACCTGACAATTGGAAACAACAACCATGAATGAAGACATGTATCTCCTCAATTGAAACATGGTGCTTTTCCATTTGCCGCTGTTATAATCCCTGGAGGGTTAGCCTCTCCCAGGTATTTAGCCTTTGCCCGTGCACCACTGGATGCAAGAAACAACGAGGCGGGAGATGTGAGATGTGACTACTGGTGATGAAAAAATCACAATAAAAGGTCGCTTACACCCCCGAAAACTAACATGGAACCCAAAAATGGGGGTTTGGAAGATGATCTTCCTTTTCAAACAGGTGATTTTCAGGTTCCATGTTAGTTTTCAGGGATGTAAGTATAGTAGGTGGCTTCAAAGGTGAATTTCATGCAATGTGATTTGAATGGTCGCTTAAGTATATAGGTGGGAATGTTATTAAATGTTCACCAACGTTGGGACAAGATTTCCATTTTGACTTTGACTATCGTTTCATTTGGGTTGAAAGTACCACATAGAGAAGTCCTCTTCTTTGGATGTCTAGCTTGCCAAGTCGTCTTCGAACGAAAAGAAAATGACTTAGACAAAGCCGGACCTGAACCCAAGTAGAGAAAGGCAACAAATCCCTTCATCTGAATTTTTCACTGGCTGCTGCTTGGTGGTAAGCAAATGATCAACTTGCTATGGATTGTGCACCAACAAAACTTCAACAGATGTCTTCCAACAAAGTTTCAACCATCTATTCTGTTTAACAGGTCTTCCAACCATTTCCTTGCAACAGAACCTCCTTTCATGGACTTCAACAACTCTTGAAATTCAACGTAGTCAGCTATTTCTATTTTAAAGCTTCCCCCAACAATCTCCTTATCCCCATTGAAGTCGCCAAAAATGTAACACCCGGTGGTTTTCCCCATTGTTTCCGGATAAAAATTCCCCGGTTTTACCGAAACGACTCAGGGCTTAGTACCTTTGAGCTTGGCAACAGAACGCGGTTTTTCAGAAACTGCACAGGTGCTGATGGAGGCGAGGGTAAGATGTTGGTTGGGTAGAAATCTTACCTGCACATAAACAGGGCATAATGACGGGTGAACCATCAATTCCTATGGGAATCGCTTGAAAGACCACAAGCCGATAAGGGAATGTGCAGCTGAGAAATGTTCGGATCGGAAAAGTTTGTTAGGAAAAAAACACCATCGATTTCTGGGGGGGAAAAGTGGAAGTTTCTCGTAGGATTAGTGGATCACTGGATCCCCAACTGTTTCTATCCAAATGGTTAGAGTTCTTTGCCTTGAGCTTTTGGAACCGGGGGGAAGTAATGATTCAATATGACGGGGCGCATATTTGCCAACTGCGATATTTTTTTCAACTGGATGATTATAAGAGAAAGCACCATCCAAAAATTCACTTTCCTTTGTGGCTAGGTATCGGATATCATTTTGGGTGATCAACTACTCTTGGTTACTTTACGAATTGTAAACATGGTCGCTACGGGCTTCTTTTTGGACCTGGTCTAATTTCAAGCTGAATTCGTTTGTTTTGTTAGGCAAGGGGTGGTGATGTCTCTAAGTTGTTCCTAAAGGAGAAAGTGGTATGAAAAATTGTAGGCCAATCTGCCTAGATTTTTTTAATGGATGGAAAAAAAATTGTGATTTCCACCCGGTTTTTGTTTGAAGAAATTTGCTCCTTTACTTGCACACACCCTGCTTCTTCAATCAGATATTGTTTTTTCCCAACCCAATCTAAATATAGATAATCCTTTGAAAAAAAAAGCAATAAAGCCATCTAATTTTCTTTTTATCCAAATTAGTATCCCCAAATCGAGATTTTCCCCAAAGGTATCCCTAGCCCCAAAAACGATAAAGCCATCTATATAATTTCTATAGGGGATCCCTAGCAAATTCCTATCCCCAAATCTTGGATTCAGGTAGCAGGGGAAGGTCATCCCATGGCCAGAGCGATGCAAGATTTTGAAGCCAACGGTTCACCGCACCTTGGGAAAACCTAAGGGATTCGTACGGTTACCTCATTTGGAACCCATGACGTTAATCCCATAAAACGAGAAATGGTTTATTTACTATACATGCATGGTTGATTTTGATGGCAAATGTCGGTAAATATACCATACATGGATTCTATGGGGGAGGTACTGTAGCTTAAAAGGCTGTTTTAAGGGCTGGGGATTCCCTTTCATAGGCGGTAAGTATCCATACTGCGTATCCATAGGTGAGGATTCCTCCATTCTAGGTGCTTGAAGATGTTGGTGACCTTAAGTTTTTCTTTGAAATGGAGAGGTGTGTTAAGTTGGGGGGGGCGGATGGTGTATCACTCCCAACAGCTGAGGGAAAAAAAATGGGTGGGAAGCTACAAAACATATAGTTGAAA
The DNA here is from genome assembly GCA_000507305.1 of Breviolum minutum Mf 1.05b.01. NCBI lineage: Eukaryota > Dinophyceae > Suessiales > Symbiodiniaceae > Breviolum > Breviolum minutum. The sequence continues at coordinate 412,113 of DF239018.1, forward strand.
AAACAACATAGAGGTCTTGTTTGTTCAAAAGAGGTGGTGTTTATTAAGCATCCGAGTTAGGAAAATAGCAGTTTCAACGGGTGAGGGGCTCCTCACTCTTCAATGAGTTTTTCCAGAAAAAAATCAGCACCTTTGGGGTGATCGGCTGCTGGCTATTTGCAGATGATTTGAACCCCCTTAACCCCTTGACCACATATATAGGATGGAGATGATTCCCCCATTCTTCCTTACGGATCGGGGCCCGGGGCCCTTGTTGGGAACATCAAGCTGTTTGACCACGGGGGTCATTTTGAAGGATTTTCCCGTAATAAGCCTTAATAGCGCATGGTAATAGTGAATGATAACTGTTCCCTTAATATTCCATGATTGGCAACATTTTGAAGGATTTTCCATTGGGGCAGGTAATAGTGCGTGGTTTTTGATTGGTAGTATTTCATGCATGACCTCTTGCTCCTCCAAAACCATCCTGGATTTGAGGAAAGTCTTGGAGACAGCGATGTGGATCGGAGTGGATCGTGAGAAAGCCAATCAACGAGACATTCAACCAATACATCTTGCAGCAGCCAATGGTCATGGGGAGATCTTACAGCACTTGTTGAATGCACCTTGGAAGTGACTTTAAACACCCGTTGAAGACAGTTGAAACCATCGGCCCCGAACAACACGAAGTTCTATTTGTTGAACACTTTTCGATGCTGAAATGGTTCATTGATATGTTTTTAATGGAATGTGCAAAATCCTACGACTTTTCAACAGGCTGCTTAGTTTTTGTTTTTTTCCCGCATGATTGTTTTTCACCCCACCTGGTGACGACTTCCAACGATTTCCAAACATCGGCAAAAAAAACGCCGAGCCTCAGAGTCTGGCACAGGAACGTGCTGATGTGAATTTGGCTTCCAAAAATGGTGCTACACCATTATATTTGGCTGCCGCCTGGGAAAGGACCGAATGTTTGATACATTTGCTTGATGCTCGCGCCAAGGTAACTCAGCTGAACAAACGTTTGTGGAGTTTCTTTCAGGGGTTTCCATGAATTTCCCATTTTTGCGGGGGATCAAACAATGCTAAAATGTATGGTAAATTGAAGGGAGTTCCCCTTATATAACTTCCGGTGCCTTGTTTGGGTTGGTAATGTAAGGACCAGTGGTTGAAAATTGAACCTTCATGGAGTACACCCCAGAAAATTGACTGCTGGAATCTGAAAAAATTGAAAGAATACTTATGAAAAAGCATCTACAAACACAGCAATTCGTTGAGGTTTCATCTTACTTTTCAGGGATGTAAGAATTCCCCACCTTTCACTGTACATACCTTGAACTCTCGTGAAAAGATTCCTTACTACTCGGTGCAAAGTGGATCATTTTTAAGGCTTCCATCAGCAAACTTACCTTGGTAGAAAAGTGTCTTCCAAAAGAATCATCAGCTTTTAACCTAGTGCCTAACCGAACTGCAGGCCCAACAAAAGTGTGTTTTACCGAAAACTAGTGGAGAGAGAAACCAAAAAAACGACAACACTTCCGGTTGGCCTGGCGTTCAACCCAAGATTGGTGTGAATGGTTCGATCTTTTATGCCCAAAAATGAATGAAAATAATTCCAACAGTAGGATACCCTAAAATAGGAAAAACCTCTTGGAAATGAGCGGAATTTTTGATGGTTTTTTTCCTGTGGCAACAGGGGACACATCTAATTTTCAATCAAAAACAAGCACCAAAATACATAAAACGCAAAAGTTGCGAGAACGTACCCTCCTGGGAACTAACGTATCCCATAGAAACGCACTTTTGAAGATGATTTTCCTTTTCCCCAGGTAGGATATGTTAATTCCCTGGAGGGTATTCCTTTTAGCCATGTTTGAAAAACGATCCGAAGCCCAACTCATGAGCCGAAGGGGTCTTTCTTCGGGGACCGAAATGGTTTTGGAAACCCCCTTCCTATCAATCTGAAGACCTGCATCTTTGAGCAGTGACAGAAATCCTGGTTATGAAGGTTGTATATGGATGTTTCCGAAAATAGTGGGTTTTCCCCCCGAATTGTCCATTTTAATAGGGTTTTCCATTATAAACCATCCATGTTGGGGTACCCCTATTTTTGGAAACACCCATACAGGGAATTATACTAATCATTTATATAGGGATTATAATAAGGCATTATAAGGATTCCTACTAACCAGGCTGCACAATGGAATGTCACAAGAAATTGATTACTGCTCATTTGGCTCGCAAAAAAGAATCGAAAGACTTGAAATCAACACTGGGGGCAAGTTGCAACGAGAACAAAAATCCACCCCAGATTTTCAGCAAAAACACTCTGGTCGTGGAGGAAACATTCCAAGAAAATGAAAAAACGATTGCTGAAGCAATTTCTTGACAAAAAGACTTTAGTAGCAAGTAGCATTAACATCAAATTCTTGGCCATACAAACACCAAAAGTACGTCCATCCATCCATATTGCTTCAGTTCTTGCCACAAATTTGACATTCTCATCCCCCCACCTCCCAGCAATAAATCCCAAACAAGAAAACTTCAACCAAATTCACCAGGTGAATCCTGATAGCACTGGTGTGGGTCATCCCTTACATGTGGCGGTGCAACGTGGTCATCTACCTATCATACGTCATTTGTTGGATGCTGAAGCGGATCCCAACGTCGCAGATCGTAACTTCTCCAAGAACTCCGGGCAAGAAGGAATGGAAAAAAACACCATAAGATCGATGTTTGGTATATCTACCTGAAGTGAATGGTGAATTTCTATGGTAAACTACATAGTAGTACATTGAGTGTTTGGGTTTGTGTGGAGTGGGGTGGAAGCCATTGTTTTTGTTTTTGGATGTTGAAGATGAAGTTGGTGCTTTCTATTTGCGATGATTGAAATGAAGAGAGAAAGTTGATACAACAACTTGGTATGGTTTCGTGGGGGGTTGGAAGTATATTTGATTATAGAATTCGAACTAATGTTTATTTTGCTACGAAATTATGTTGTGAAATTTTAGTGACCTTGCTGATGATGAAATTTATTGTTTTTTTGTTGAATGCGTTGGCGATCCGTGGATCCGTGGAGTTGTTTGGGAAGATTCCTCGATTGATATTTCAGCATGTCATTGGGTACACTTTATCAATACTGCTACTGGGTGGTGGTTTGAAATATGCTTTATTTTCACCCCTATTTGGGGAAATGATCCAATTTGACTAATGTTTTTCAGATGGGTTGAAATCACCAGCTAGGTTACAGGTTAACTGAGGGATGAAAGAAAAGGTATAAAAACCTTGCACAGGAATCGATTACATAATCCTGAAAGATTCTAGATTACCCATACGGTTTCCCAAGATTACAAGTACACCCTGCTGGAAAAATAAACGTTACCCTCCCGGAAACTAACAGCTCGCACCTGAAAATTGATGGTTGGAATACGATTGTTTCCGTTTGGGGCCCCCCCAATGGGAGGGTATTTAGCTTGTTGAAGCCCATGAAAGTTTGAAAGTTCAGGGAGGTGGAGCCGGTTTTTGCAACCCTGTTTCGTACCCTTTGTAAAACGAACATATGGAATCCAAAAATGGAGGTGGATAGAAGATGATGTTATTCCCGAAAGCGGCCGCGAAGGGTTCTTTTGAGAAAAGCGTTGTCATCAAAGACTGTCTTCGAAGATTGTCATCAAAGACTGCCCAAAGTTCCGCTGAAGTGATGGCTGTCCATAAAGAGTGTCATCAAAGACTGCCCAAAGTTCTGCCGAATTGATGCCTGTCCTTTAAAGATTGTCATCAAAGACTGCCCAAAGTTCCGCTGAAGTGATGGCTGTCCATAAAGATTGTCATCAAAGACTGCCCAAAGTTCTGCTGAAGTGATGGCTGTCTTTAAAGATTGTCATCAAAGACTGCCCAAAGTTCTGCTGAAGTGATGGCTGTCCTGAAAGACTGGAGAAAAGACTAGAGAAAAGACTGCAAATCTTCCAAGACTAGAGAAAAGACTGCAGAGAAAGACTGCTAATCAAAATCCTCTGAAAAAGGCTAGAGGAAAGGACTAGAGAAAAGACTGCAGAGAAAGACATGTAATCAAAATCCTCTGAAAAATTGTTAAAATATATACTTTTTTCTGTCTGGGCGCAGGGATCGCACCTGTGGATTTGACAACCCTCTCGTCACTTCGTGCGTGTCGGACGCTCAAAACTCTGGTAAAATGCAAATTTTTCACGTGTCCGATCGACCGTTTCATCACTTCGTGCGTGTTGGACGCTCAAAACTGTGGTAAAATGCAAATGTTTAGACTGTCCGAGCGACCCTCTCGTCACTTCGTGCGTGTCGGACGCTCAAAACTGTGGTAAAATGCAAATTTTGAGGCTCGCCGAGCGACCCTTTCGTCACTTCGTGCGTGTCGGACGCTCAAAACTGTGGTAAAATGCAAATTTTGAGGCTGCTGGTGGCAACCTTCTCATCACTTCGTGTGTGTCGGACGTTCAAAACTGTGGTAAAATGGATATTTTTCATGTCGCCGAGCTGCACCAGCACCACCAGCGACCTCCTCAAAAGGACCTCCACCACATGCTGCACCTCTACCAGCAGTACCAGTGGCACCACATGCTGCACCTCTACCAGCACTATCCACCTTTACCGGCGGTACCGGTACCAGACCTATGGCAGGGCCAGTACCACGACCTCCAGGCCTTTCCCACAGACAAGCTATACCTCCTACAGCACGGAAAGAAGAAGCGGCGAGGCGGCCAGCACAAGGACTGGTTTAGCCGTTGGTACTACAGACCTCCGGATCCTTAAAGGAACAAGTCGCAATGGCAAAAAGAAATTGGCTGACGAGCGGTTCTGACGAGCGGTTGTTACATAAGGGAATAAAGTCAAATTATAAACCCAAAGTTTTTTAAATCAAAGAAACCTTGTGAGTTATAGTTATTGTTTCTTTGGAGCGGTTATTACCGCTGTATAGGGGATGAAGTCAAATTATAAACCCAAAGTTTTTAAATCAAAGGAACCTTGTGAGTTATAGTTATTGTTTCTTTGGAGCGGTTATTACCGCTGTATAGGGGATGAAGTCAAATTATAAACCCAAAGTTCTTTTAAATCAAGGGAGAAAGAGTCTAATATCTACTTGTGTTTGATGTATATAGCCTCAAGGGAGTATATTGGTTACTTAACCTTTTGCACAGAGTCTAAAGAAATGTGCTAGTTATCCATGCCAGTTGGTAGAATGCTATAGTGCCTATATCCAAGACCAGAACAAACATTTCCTTTATTCACCTGTCTATATTATAGTGGTATACACCTATATACAATCGCTTTTGTCCGGAGCGGTTACAACCGTGATATATATATATATCACGGTGACTGCCTCTTTTTGTTTTCACATTCTGTAGCGGTCAGCAACCGCTGTGCACTTGCATTTTTGAGAACTTTGAAAGATTTGTTTTCTGTTTGCCGTTTCCGCTCACAGTGACATATAAGGTGGAGTTTAGAAAAGAAAGTAGAAAAAAAAGCAAGAATGGTGAGCCACGTCACCTGGCAATGCAAAGTGACTGCTTCGTGCGCCAACATGAGTTGGTTGCTGTTGAACCACGGACGCCGTTGGGATACCTGCACCGAGGTCAACTCAAAGCGGATTTCCCACGCTTGGGCCAGCGGATCCTTGGACCCGTTCTTTGTGAACGGCAGGAAGATGCAGCCATGTAGTTTTATGCGTGGGGGCGTAGCGTTGAGGCACACAACTTCCTCCGCAGACGTGGTGGTACTCTGCCGCCCAGAAGAAGCCCCCTTGGTGCTGAACGTTGACTAGTGGCTTGGCTTTGCTGGTGAAGTCCATGTAGATATCTACAGGCTCAGTGGCTCCAATGTCCTTCACCGTGTGTTTCCTCAAGCAGTTACGCGGTGGACTCTTTCCAACATCCTCTACTCGGAGCAGGATTTGTGCCACGTGCAATTCGTCCTGCGGGACCAAATGGTCTACAAGCCCCACTATAACCAGTATGTGGTGGCGACTTGCAGGACATTGACGAGAACATCCTACTACCCCAACCTTTTCGTCACTTCGTGCGTGTCGGACGCTCAAAACTATGGTAAAATGCAAACTTTTCATGTCGCCGAGCAACCCTTTGCAGCACTTTGTAGTACAAAGTAGTACTGGAGTAGGACAGGAGTGGTGTTTTTGTGGTGGTGTTTTTGTGGTGGTGTGGTGGTGTNTGTTTTTGTGGTGTTCTTGTGCACAGCTGTTTTTTGGTGGTGTGGTGGTGTTCTTGGGGATGTATTTTTGGTTGCTTTGACTGCATTCATGCATGCGTACTGTGCATGCAAGCCCCAGGACCGCGGACATGAAATGAAACAGTGAGAGAGAGGCAGTCAATGTGCATTTTGATGTAAATGAGTGCAAGCTGCGTCCACTTAGAGAAGGGCACGCCAGCAGAGTGCAAAACAGGTTGTGACACTGCTGCAGCTCCCTTTTTTGTGTCAAGTCAACAGGCGCTCCCCTCCACTCTACTCTGCGAAAATGGATGGTGTAAGCACATTCTGGTTCAAGCTCGCTTTGTTTTTTGTTTCTCAGAGCATCTCAGATGCTTTTTCAGTCCCGCTCATGGAAATACGTGCTTCTGGCACTCCTGGCTGCCTGCTGCGTGGTTGGCAATTGCGAAAACGGCATCGGAAGAGTTTGGTTGCCCCCAAGCGCACCAGCTGCAGCAGTTGCGGCACCTGTCATCGGCAAGTGTATCAACTGTCTCCATTGAAGGGAGGAGATGGTCGATATTATTGTGTGGCATGCTGGAAGACTTTTTGTGATGAGCTTCCATTATGTAAATGCATAGCTGGCAACGTACAATGGTGTGCAGACTGCAAAATGCCAGCTACACAGATCAACCTGGTTTATTTGAAAGATCCATATGATGCAAACAATGATTTACAATATCGCTGTAAAGACTGCTGGTTTGAAGTCAAAGCCGATCAGACTCGGTTCTTATGTCCAAATGCAGACATGTTCCAATGAAACATATTCGTTGTCCATGCATTTGGCCACTCGATGCAAATACTTATTCAACCTGGAGCACTGGACGCGTTGCCGTCACTGATATTGGATTTCCAGGAGCACATATGGAGCCAATCCACAGTTTACAGCAGGAACTTGGGCGAAGAATGAAAAATGCCGGCATTCAAGTGTTAGATGGGATTGATGCCACAAACGGTCCAATGTTGCAACAACTCATGCCCAATGCCAGCATGGTTATTTGGGGTTCGCCTCACTGTAATCATTTCGGAAAAATGGAAGTTTGCCAACACTTGGCTCCAGGTGACAATAACACCAGCTTCAAGCTAGCAGCCTTCATCAACAAAACCCATCGAAAACTCAAGAAATCTAACATGTACGTGTTTATGTATATTTGTAAACTATGTCACTTCCTGGAACTGTTTGCGCGTCTAAATTGGGCGCACTATGACTCCATAGACCACCAAGGTGCACATTGAATGTTTCGTATGGCCTCTACTAGTGGCTCCATGGGCACGATGAGGGCTCTGAGCGTCGCGCAGTCTTTTGTATGTGGAAAAATGAGTTGGATGAGGAGCTTAACTGTCTCAATGTGGCATTGTTGTGCGAAAATGCCGCATATATCAGCCTTTCATAAGTCCCATCGAGTTAACTTGTTGACTTTACACTGCATCAGGCTAATCGTATTTGCCAAATTCTTCTTTGAGATAACATGTAATCCTCTAGTGACGAGCCATGCTTTTCAGTCATAGCTTCATTCATCATGTTTGCTTCAAGAAAACGTCGTATGTACATAATGTCAACGTGTTGCAATGTTTTCTGAGATAATGCAGCTTGCTGGCTATCATAGGTCAATTGGTTGCGCTGGTTTGGAACCTGTTGCTAGCAGAAACCAGCAATTCGCTGCGGTGTGCGAAGGCGCTGGCTGTTTTGTTTTCTGCTTTGAAGCTGAAAATGTTGAAAAATAGTACATGTATAAAAGTAATGTATATAAGTTGTTTCATTCTGTGTCGTGTTATTGCCTTGGCAAAAATGACAAATAAGTTTGAAATAGCTAAAGGTTTTTGAGCTGGTGCAGCTGACGCATGTGAACATGGACACGAAACATCTAAACAATGAAAATGCGAGAGCTTGAGCAGCTTGACAGCTTATACCATTTGGGCGTGGTGTTGTTTTTGTGTTTCTGTGGTGGTGCTTTTGTATTTTTTTTGTTGGGCCAGGGGTCGACTTTGACCTTCGTCGCATTACCGAGAAGTTATGCAAAGAGTGTTGACAACACTGGTGTAAAAAGATGTCTGGTATAAAAGTTCTCCTCACACTGCTCATATCCACACTCACATCAAACATTTCCTTTATTCAACTGTCTTCACTGCTTTCGGGATATCCGGCGTCTAGTTTTTTCAAAAGTGGTAATTTTCAGATGATTTGCGGTTTTCAGGTTCCATCCGTTTGTTTTTCCAGGGATGTACAATTGCAGTACAAATATTTGCTTCATTAGCCACCTGTTTTTCTCTCCCCTATAAGGTGAGTATCACCCGGAACCGGATCACCCTTCGACACTCCAATGGAAGGCGTTGAACCTGTATGGCGCAGGCTCCTCAAAATAGCTAGATCTGAGGGGTCAGGATTTTTAAGGCGATATTATTTTTTTACATAATTCCAGTTTTCCACTAATTTGGAACCCGAAATGTGACGGGAACCACAGAAGCGCACAGCACCACCTTGAGGTAAACAGAGATGTCCTATCTACTTTGCCGCCTTCATCGGGAATCTCCGTGTGGTCCGGTTTCTTTCCGCCCAAAAAGCTGGTCATGGGACTTCTTAGTTGGAACGACCAACAGGAATACCTTGAAGAAGAAAATTCCAATTTCAGGATAGGATAGACCCAACGACCAATCAACCCGCCGCTTGGTCACCTTAAATGTCCTGAAAAAGATGATGGTCTATATGGAGAGGGAATCCCTTGAAGAAATGCCCTTACAACCCCTTAAAAACCCAACATTTTGACACCAAAAATGTGAATTTTCACATTCCAGCCGTTAGTTTTTGGGGGCCATTCGTTTTTAATTTTTTCCGCCCATGAATCGGCTTTAAAAAACAAGCGATATGGTGCAAACCTCCCAAACACACAAAAATTCACAGATTCGCACCTGAAAGGATTATCTCCAAAGAACAGGGTTCCTGTCATCGTTCTCCAAAAAAAGTCATGGGCTCTTCCCCATAATCCCAAGTAATTCCGCCACCTGCTGGCAATCGAAGTTTGCATTTCTTTTTAAAGAGGGACCGAATCGCAGCAAAAAGAACACTTGGTATTATTGTTACAAAAAACCCTAAGAATCGAAAACCCCTTTAATAGCTTTATTTTAGGTGGTGGTTTCAAATATTTTTATTTTCACCCCTATTTGGGGAAGATTCCCATTTTGACTAACATTTTTTCAGATGGGTTGAAACCACCAACCAGTATTTTCAACAACAACAACAACAACAACAACAACAACAACAACAACAACAACAACAACAACAACAACAACAACAACAACAACAACACCCCTTGCAAAAATGCAGTTTCAACCGTTCAACCCGAAACAACCTTCCTCGCTGAGGTTGTTGGTGGCGAGTCGTGCGAATCCTGATTGTAAGGATCGACGTGGCTGGACACCTTTGCATACAGCTATACAACATGGTTTTTTGGAGGTGCCTGGCTGTCATGATCGATGGTATGCAACGATGGGAAAATATGACCTGCAGGAGCCCCCTTGTTTATATATGACAAAATTTTAGTAGGTTAAAAAAAACAGAAATGCGTGGTTTTAGTATAAATTAGTAGGTGCATTTTTTCCGACGTCCTTCCCATGGCTTTGTTTTTTCCCATAGGACGGAAAGTGGTAAGGATTTACCAATAAATTGATGGTTGATTTTTGTTAATGCTAAAAGGTCCTATATAGGTAAATATACCAGAAACTCCCATGGATCTTATTACGAGGCCTGTATATTTTTCAAGGCGGTTTTGTGTGTTTTTTAAACGGAAACTTCCAAGCCGAAATTTCCAACTTTTCTCACTGCAAAATTACATCAAGGGGTCAGTGGGGCCTTTGTGCAGTTACGGGGTGACAAATCGACATGATTTGACAGGGAAATACCGCCAGGTTGCTTTTTTGAGCCAATTTGTTTGCTGTAGTTAGGAGAAAATGTGGAAATTCTTTTGGATATGTGGAGAAGCAATCCCGTAGGATCCATGTATGTTCCATAATTTCTATGGTAAATCTATGTAAATCTAGGTAAATATGTACCATACATGGATCCTATGGTAATATATATATATATATATATATACATGGTTTTCAATTCGTCAATCCCAAAAAGGGATGCCGTTGGATTCTGGAGACGGACAACTACTTGGAGGAGTTTTGTTTTCCGCATAGATTCTCCGCTGTTAACATGTTCTATTTCAACTTTCCACGTTCCGCTTAGTTGGGATTTTGATATCTTCAAAGAATGGGTGAAATGATTTTGGATCAAAATTTGAAAAAACAAAACATGCCTTATGCTCACTGCATTTGAGTTTATACACACCTGTTGTTCAATTTGATGGTGCAGGTTCTTGCTTCAATATCAACTGAAGGGTGTAAATTTCCAATAGGGGCCTGAATCCCCTAAGACAGCAAAATTCCAGTTAAAAAATGGTGGCTGGAAGAGGATCTCCTATCTAAAATTTCAAAGATGTGCCCTCTATCCACACAACTAACATATCCCATCTGGGGGAAAGCAAAAAAATCATCTTGGAAACGTCTTTCAACTGGGGATATGCACTGCTTTGTTCAAAAAGTTCAACTGATTTCTTGATGCACCACATCATCACCTGCTAAACCTCTTTGCCAGCTTCTTTTTTAGATACTCCAGCACTCGCAGTAGGCCGCAGTCGCAAAAAATAAACACAAACATACTTTCAGTGGCAAAGAAGCCTTTGATTAGATCTTCTTGGTTGAAGTTTTGGAATGTTTACCCTCCCTGAAACTAACAGCAAGTTTACCCCTTCAAATTCCAGTGGTTGGAAGATGAAACCTTTCCTGTTTTTTGGCTCAATAGACCCATTTTGAAAGGCTTTTGCCGTTAGTTTCAGATAGTGTAACCCCATGATTTACCAGGGTTTTATACATCCCAGGTTTTTGAACGCCGGATCTCTGAACCATCAACGGTATGTCAAGATTTGAGGGACTTCTGGACACAGGGAGAGTCAGAATTAACCAAACCTTGTCCTTGTAGGTGGCCCGATGCTTGTTGGATGTCATGGCAGATCTCAACGTGCGACTTGGTTGGATCCGACCAAGCGGAGAAAACCACCAAAAACGGTTGCTTCATCTTTTCCCAGATGCTCCATTTTGGGGAATATTGTTACCTACATAAATGGGTCAGATTTTATGGTACATCTAATTCCAGTCCCATTCGGCGCATCTGGGCTCATCTGGGCTCGGGGGGTCAAAGATCGAAAAAACCTTGAAAAGACTGGCCCAGCGATATATTGGGCGTATGTTTGAGGAATTTATTTTGCTTGGAATTTCTTCGGTGACCCAAGAAAACTTGTTAAGAGGTTGAGTTTTCAAGATGAATAACTTCCACCTGAAAAAGCAAACAAACAAAAAAGAACACAACCCAAATAAGAAGAGCTGGACCAGCTTCACATGAATGATGTAGGGGCTTCAGTTGGTGGAAGGCCTTGGCAAAATCCCAGGGGGAGGTTTCAGGATGTATACGTCCAACAACTCCGATTTCCAGTCGAACAAAATCCTCAAAGTCACTGGAGTTGATATGGGACCATCTTGCTACGATCCATTTTTGTTTAACCAGCACATGTATGAGTTCGATGTAAAAATGTCGGGTGTTTTTAAACAAAAATAACCCACGAAAAAGAACAAACAAACAAACAAAAAGCTTGAAGTTTTTCCGGAAAGGAAAAATTCCTTGAGAAGCACCAGGGAGTCGCGAAAGATGGGGAGATGTTTCAACGAAGCAATTTCCTAAGGACGACCAAACCGGGTTCCACGCCTCTGGCGTTTGCAGCGATGCACAACAATTGTGATGCTTTGGAGTTATTGCTAGAGAAGCTTCTCTAAAATTCATGGGCCTGGACCCAACTACCCCCATCAAGACTATCCCCAAGCCAGGAAAAGGTGTTTTTTTGAGGGATTTTTTTTCGGTAGTTTTGATGGGGGTAGGGAGGGCGGCGATCTGAAGGAACCTTTTGGTTGTTTTCGAATATCCAGTGAAAGTGTATCACCCTAAGGATCAAAACCCTCTCGATCGCCTGGCTATTGTTAAGGACCCAAAAAATACCAAAATACACAAAAATGGTCCATTGGAGCGTCCCACTCTGATCCTTAGGGGGAGATGGAAAGCTGGTCCCAGATTGGTCACAAGGCTAAATGGTCAAGATTTGAAGCTAATTGGTTTATGGAATTTTCTCGCTGTGTCTTTCATTTTGTTTGCATCACTTACCATACGAACAAACCCGGTTTCAACAACCAAAACGCCGGTTTCAACAACCAAAGAGACGGATTCAACAACCATATCTGACAGCAACCAAAAAAAACGGATTCAACTTACCATACAGTCATTTTCAACCAAAAACAAAATGGTTATCTACGGGTGGCTCTACAGTACCATTGAACTCTTGGGGAGAAGGTTGGCACCCGGGCCAGAAGAAGAAATTCAACGGACCCAAAATGCAACCGTTTTTTCCCAAAGGAATAAAGCTGATCCCAATTGGGCCTTGAGTGAAGGCCTCTCGGCATCTGTTGACATCAGCAGGGTTGGTCACAGGTTGTTTTATGGTCGTTTTATGCTTCAGAAAATCTCGGTGTTTTTATATCAATGTGGTTTTCGATTGGGAGTGAAGATGCCCCACTGTTTGGTCAGTATCGACTTTCTTTTTTCACCTCCTTTCAACTATTTGGGTGTTTCCACCCCCAAATCATCCATCTTAATAGGGTTTCCATTATTCCATTTTGGGGTACCCCTATTTTTGGAAACACCCATTTAGTTTCATGGAGATGGCCAGTTTCGACAGTGATGATACAGTTATGTCGTGAGGTCTTTTTTTGGCCAATCCTTAAGGCAGTCGACGTCAGATTCACCAAGACTTCAAATGATTCAAATTGACCACTTGTCAAATGCGATTTCATTTAAGAACCAAAACAAAAAACATCAAAATGCTTCAACTTGGAATTTCCTCTCCAAAGAAAGTGTTGCTCCGATGTGTCCATCTTCACTGCGAAAAACATCCAGTAAAGGCTTCACTCCCCTTCACCATGCAGCCGAATTCGGTCTAGAGCAGGTGGGACCAAATTTGGGCCTGGTTTGGCGGAAATTTATTGAGGTTTTAAATGATGTAAACAACATATATGTTTTTTATGTAGCCAAAACATCAGCGAAGATCCCACGAAATTTTTTGCCCGGAACTTTTTGGTAGCTGAAGATAGCTGAAGGATGAATTAGGGAAATTTTGGAACTGATTCCTACTCCTTTCTGTTGTCTAAGATTACCCAAGAGCAGGGGAATCCGCTTAAACTGAACTCAACGATTTCACACGTTTTTTGTTGTTACAGGTGCATTTGTTTTGGAGAGGCGTATCAAAAAATGCCAAGAAGCTTAGAGAAGCTCAGCCAATCATCATTCTGTATTATTGGCAAGACCTTTGGCCAGTTTTGGTTGAGCCTATCCCTCAGAAAACTGAATTGAATGAAGTTTCTTAAACTTAGGCAATTTCCTATCTAGCACAACTCGAGATGTTTCGAACAAAGTCCCGTGAATTCACATCTCCCCTGTTTTTCCGTCGGAGCTGCCCTTAAGAAATGGAAAAACCAACTGCCAAATGACTTCGCTACTGTTGATGGTTCAGAAATCCCATTCCCAACCACCTGGGATGGTGCTACAAACCCATCATAAATAATATGATAAACTACCAACCGGACCTCACCTGGTGCATCTTCGGATTTCTGGTTGCCATCACTTGCATGAAGAGTATTGTTTCTCTCAACCACCAGGTCTTGCTGAAGCTGTTGGCAGTGCGTGCTTCGGTGGAACAACGCACACGTGAAGGGGTGACTGCCACCTTCATTGCTGCACAGGATGGGGGGGGCCTCGGCACTTGAGATAAATGGAGTTATGGGGCCCCTATAAATGGCCTTGTTAAAAACGGTCACTAGGATGATAACCCAACAAAAGGAAGAGTTATTTCACCTTTATAGTTGAGGCACGCCCATATAGACTTTGAATCTTAGGGAGTATGCCTGGGAGAAGTTTTGGTTCTGTTTATGTATTTAACTCACCCCCCCCCAACGTTTTGCTTGGTTATGTTAGGAGGTAACAACTGACCCAACTAGTTTCAACAACAACAACAACAACAACAACAACAACCACCACCACCACCACCACCACCAAATTCGTCGCAACAGGAGGGACGCTTATCAGTGATCCACAAATTATTGGAAGCCAGGGCAGATATCAATGGGGTGAAGCGTTCAGGAGCTCAACGAAGCAAAAATCAGGCGATGAATTTTTCATGGGTTGGAGGACTTCTGAAGCCCACCATGATCCCGAAAAATCCCCATATAATTTGGGGCCGAAATTGGGCATGTGTGTGTGTGTGGGGGGGAAACTTGGAGATGTTGCATGATTTTCGGGGATTTATCTAAGGGGTTATGAACCACCATAATGCCCTAAATAAGCCCGACAATTTTCTGGGGGGAAAGGTGGCATTGTGGGGGTGAGCCCTTGAAGTGTTCATGGGTTTCGTCGTGTTTTGGGGTGGCTGGCTTGATGGGGGTCCCACAAGGGATAAAGGAAGATGGCCCCCCAAAAAAGGAGCAATACCTGAAAAGGTTCTTGACATATGTGTGGATTGGTGGTTTTAATGACCTCCGGAGCTTGTTGCATGGTTTAAATTAGGAGTCCGTCCAAGTGTATTGTGTATTGTTTCTTATCCATTCATTGTGATGCCTTGTTTATTGTCATTGTTTCTTATTCAGTCTTCGTCATTTGTTTCTGTTCATCGGTTTCAGTATTGCCATGTCGCCATTGAATTGCTTTTCCACTGACCAGCAACCATCCAGTGAAACTTTGCGACTTCTGTCAGCCTATCTTGGTGGAACCAAACATTTTATTGAAACCCCTCCAAAAAACAAAAAAGAACGACTTAGATTGTATTTTTTCCATTGACCAGAGGTTTTTTCATTGCGTGTCAAAGAAAAACAACAAAGGTCTGGCCAAAAGGTCAAGATGGTCAATCCAACCTGCAAAATGTTGATTCCCCAAAAAAGCGTTGATTTTTGTTTCATTTTGGCAGGGTGAACTTCAACCATGTACCCAGAAAATTGCCATCCAAAAGATACCGGTCCCATCCAAAAACATCCCCTGAACCTTCCTTGGTGCGGAGAAACAGAATATCAAAACGAAAAACTTCTGCCCATTTTTTTTTGCCACCAAAAAAAATGGCCGGGATGTTTTTGTTGTGTGCAGATGCCGGATGGTTGTAGCCCTTTGTTCGCAGCCGCGGCGTGCAATCATCTGGATGTGGTGAAGTATTTGTTATGCGCTGGTGCTGACAAGGACTCACTGCTATGCGATGGGCCTTAATGAATCAGGGGTCATTAAATTGTCCATTTTTAAGGGATCAAACAATGCAAATGGATGGTGATTTTGAGGGCTTTCCCTTTAGTAGTGCATTGTTTGGGTTCGACATATAATGACCCCTGTGAATATTAAATTGTTCGTGGATGGACCATCGGGGTTGAAAAAAATATGGTCGCTTTGATCTGATTCATATCAAAGGTTAGATGCTGATTTTCATCATCGGCAGTTGGCAGCAGAAGCTGGTTGGGTGTATTTAGAGACCCAGGCTGTGTGGTTTCAAGATATTTTTTATGTTCACCCCCACCGAACTTGGGGTAATACTGTGAATGACAGATCCTGAATTCATGGTATGATCCCTGATCTATATAGATATATACCTCCCGTTGTTTTTTTAATATCCTGGACAAACTAAACGATCACAGTTTTGATCACTCTTCACTTCTTTTTTGAGATTTATTACCACTTGGTCATGATCCAATTTTGCAAGAAGATCTCAAAAAAAAACATAGAAACACAAATACCCTCCAGGGAACTAACATATCCCACCCTTGGGAAGTTCGGAAAAATCATCGACTCAAAATGCCATTTGTTGGTGTGGATTATGTTAGTTCCCATGGAGGGTATCTTTCCAACACATGGCGTTAAACACATCACCCCTCCCCCGTGGTTCCACCAACCCTCAGGAACAAGGTTATGAAGGGATTCATGCAGGTACGCCTCTGCAACTCGGTGGTTGTTTGGAAGGGGAATTTCTGAAGCAAAACAACGGTACTTTTCCTAGGTTTCCATCACTCATCTGTTACTTACAACAGATGAATTTGATTTTTTTTTCAGGATGAACATTCATGAACCAAGCAGGTTTTTGTTGTTTACCTATATGAAGGGTGGTTTTGCTGTTTTTTACTGTCAAGTTGTAGGTGGGTAATTCGAGGTGATGGTGAAGGATGATGAGATTGGTTGGTTGGGTGTTTTTTTCACCCATCCATTTGAGGTTGGTCGGTTGTGTTAATATTCAAGATCCCGTAGTAAATGACCAACAAGTTGGTAACAGTTTGCCATTTTTACAGTTTTGGTTGGTGGTTTCTTTGGTTGTTGTTGTTTTCTTTTTTGTCCGATATTGATTGTCATGGAATCAAGCCATTTTTGGAAATATAGCCAACTCATCGTTGTTTTTAAAGGATTTTTGCGGATCCCATTCAGTTTCATGAAAACCAAACTATGTTTTGTTCATTAGGATTTTCCTGAAATGTTCATCAAATCCTCGAAAAAGAAGGACACGCTGATGTTCAATTAACCTTTGCCAAAAGGTTGGTGCGTCAGGGGGTTGTCATTGCGCTTGTTGCTGGTTCTCTTCAAACAGTTGAGCTTCTCATTCTCATCATTTTTATCACCATCATCGTCATCATCGTAATCATCGTAATCATCATCATCATCGTAATCATCATCATCATCATCATCATCATCATCATCATCATCATCATCATCATCATCATCATCATTTACTTTTCAATACTATTCTTCACTGCCTTCATCATCTTAGTGTTCCTGAAGTACCCATGTGGTTTCTTCAAAAACACCTTGCTTTTGGAAAAGACTGCCGCTGCAGCCAAGGTACATCGCTGCCCAGAAAGGCCACACAGCCATCGTAAAAAGCCTTCTGAATGCCCGAGCCAAGATGCAACATGAAGGAGTGAGCCTTGGCTCCTGAAACTTTACTCCCTGGAGAGAGGATCACAACGATCAGCACATCGCAGTTTGGGTTTTGATAGGATCCATGGGACGAACTGTATATTTACCTGCATTTGGCCCAAATTTATGGTAAATGGAAGTTTAACAGTTAGTTTGACCCCGAAAAAATTGGCAGGGCCATTAAAAGGGAAAGGATCGTTGTTCAACCATCTTTTTTTTTCAGGGGGCAATTTTTTGTAAACTTCGGTTGGGTGTAACGCAACCGAAAAACCGAGTTGGGTTTGATGAACTCCAGGATTTTTAGGACGGAATTTTTACAGTAATAGTTTGATGAATGTATTATAACTTTACCCAACCGATCTTTGAACCAAGATGAATCCTTCTTTACCAACTCAGCATATGGTTGAAAGGGATGTTTTTGTCACAGCTCGAAATCAATCTCAAGCTGGATGTTGGCATGCGTGAACTGGTCGGGAAAAATATTATCTTTTCTTGGGTTCCCTCAGTTTTGAGACATCCCCAATCCTCCTTTATCTGGCTGTGGATGTTTTTTCTTGTGACGTTCAACATCAACAGCCAGTTTCGTGAAGAACTAAATATGTTATATAATCTTTTTGGGGGGGGTGGAGATCTTGTTGACGAATATGTTCCTGATTTTATTTGTTCGCCACTTCAGAAGCCATGTTGAAATCGGGTCGCTTCAGAAAGGAAAAGACCAAATCTGAGTGGAATTTCAAATCGGGCCTTCTTGGAAGAACACCGAAGCTCCCAGCCAGTCATGTTTGGATTTTCAGGGGTGTTATATTATATAGTTGTGAATTTTTACACCCAGTTTTTTCCCCTGCAAATCACAGGTAACCTGACAAATCACCTGTTTGAAAAGGAAAAATCATCCTTGAAACCTCCATTTTTTGGGTTTCCAGCCAAGCCTGTGAAGTTGGTTGATGGTTGGTGTGAAACCAAAACCAAGGGTTTGGACACCATTGTTGGCTGCAGCGGAAATGGCACATTTAGATACCTTGCAAGTCTTACTGGACGTGACTCTGATTGCAATCAAGAAGTTTGAGAAAGAATCTGTGCCTTTTTCCTCGTAGTAGTTCATGTTTCCTATTCTTGTCGTTGTCCATCTTCTCATGGTTCTTATTTTGTATTGTTCTTATGATGGCTGCAATGGTGGCGGCGGATATTTATGGTTGCGCACGGTTCTGAAATCTATAGATGTGGGGCCGCGCTCCAGCACTCAACTGTACACCCCAGAAATTTAACATGGAACCTAAGAATCACCCAACTGTAAAGGAAAATCATCTTCCAAACCTCCATTTTCAGGTTCCATGTTAAATTTCAGGGGTGTAACAGAAAATGGACATGGACCTTTGGGGAATCACATAGGGGCAGTTGCATAGATTTGAGGGTATCTATAATCCTATTTGTATAGAGTGACTTCTGAGGAAAAAGTTTTCTAACTACATGCTGGTTTGACTTTGAATTCAAGAGCCCTTGGATACTAAAAGTTTGTTCTTCCCATCCATCGTATTTCCTTCGTGGTTTTGAGGGTTTTGGGTTGGCGAATCTTAACTCCACTGATGATCTAATCCGTCACTCCTTGGAGCCTGCCGTTCAACCCCGGTTTGCAGAGTGGGATCCCGTTTTTGATCGCCTTCACGATCCACTGGTGTTCCAGTGTTTCGGCAAGTCCCAAGGTAGGTTGGTTGCTTATCCATTTCTTGTAAAGCAGATCCTTCCATGTGGATGTTTCCTTCATTTTCATGTTCCACATCAATGGTGGTAGAAAGGTAATCTTCAGTGGTTGTTTCCAAAGGATTGGTATCCTCAAAGTTCTACAAAGGCTTAGTGACGGGCATCCCTCCATCCTCACCACTGGAATTCTCTCAAGGTGTGTGGTTTTTTTTCTGCCCGTGACTTTATTACATGATTACACTACCCCAAATATCTTCAAAAGTTGCAAGAAAAACAGTCACTGATTATACCTCCCCCACAAATATTTTTGCTTCACACCCAATCACGAGACGTTTACCCCAACAACAACAACAACAACAACAACAACAACAACAACAACAACAACAGCGAATTCTCAGTGATTAGCACCGCTTTTCCAACCTCCGGCGAAAATGTTTTTTGAGGCGAAAGCCAATTTGACCAAAGAGTCGGGGATGGCAATCATGGCAGCCAGTCGACATGACAACAGTCAGGTCGGGTATGAAGACATCCACCCAGGAATTACGGGGAATTGCTGGAAAGCTTAGGAGTATTGGATGAAATCATTGATATTATCAATTGTTGGATCAATATTTTGAAATATGTGTGTTGATGAAATGTTCATATTCGTTGGACAGGTAGTATTATTGTTAAGAATCGCCCCGGCTATGGAGCAACAGATCCCGGGGGGCCGATCTCATCCTTCGCCTCAGTGGGATTTCCTTTGGTTGAATGGTTTCGCTGCCATTGGAACAACAGATTGGAAAACACCATGGTTTTCATGTGTGTTTTGTCTTTTTTAATATGATGTTTCTACCAAAAAAACGATGATCTTCCCGTTGTTTTGTAAGATTTCCCTGGAATGTCACCCGTTTCGTAACTAGATTTACTTGCAGAAATTGGGATCACAACTTCCACCCAACAAAAAACAACACCCTTTGTTGTTGATGGTTCAGAAAATCCGGCGAGCACCACCTGGGATGGTGCGAAAACCTTAGTAAATCATGGGATAAACTACCAACCTCAACTGGTGCTGGCCATCAAAAGTATGCACAAGATGGGCCCTTAGTTATGAATGGGGTTGCAACTCCACTTATAGACTTATAGGGGTGAAACAACCCAAGGTACCTATTTTACAAGGCCATTTATAGGGGCCCCATAACTCCATTTATAACTATCTGCTAGGAGGCCATCTTGCCAGGCCGGTTTTATTTTCGGTGCAAAAAGCTATTCCATATCCCTTGCTGGAAAAAATAAGTTGTGTATCCTTCCCAACGAAAAAAATCAAAAATGCCATTCCCCTTACAGAAAAAGTTTGAAAAAAATTCTCGACTGAAGCGACGAAACACCAACGATACGCAGGTGGTGCAAAAATTGTTGCAACTGGGTATCCAGAAGGACGAAACGACAAACGCAAGGTTTCCGTGGAAACATCACAGATGCTGAAAAACGACGATACTTTTACAAGTCAGCCTGGAACCTCATGGCCATCCATGTATAAGTGGTTGGCTATCAATTGGATGATGAACCAATTCTGTACTGTAAATGGGAAATGGATGGAAATCACCATTTCCATCCATTTCAAACTGGTTGGCTTTCGGAGTATATGATGTGTTCTTCGAAGGTTTGGTAGAATTTTGGGGTCCAAACGAGTAGATTCATACCCAAGAGCCTTCAAAGCAGCCAAATTGGGTGCATAGAAGAGGCCATTAGAAGTAAGATAGAAGTAAGAAATTTTGATGAAAAGACCTAAAATTCATAGCCATCCTGGAACCTTCGATATCAAAAGAAGGACGACTCTTCACAACAATTTTTTGGACAAAAAGAGGCCGAATTCGTGATGAACCAGGCTTTGTTTTAGGCAAATGGCGGTTCAAAACCCTTTGATTCATCCTTTTCAGCTGGTTTGTCTAGTTTTGGATCGTGTTCAATACTACAGGCCCTTGACAACTAACATAGACATAGACCCCCAAAAAATGATGGTGGTTTTCAATAGGAATCCTAGGTGATGGTTTCAAACATTTTTGATTCTTGCCCTGGAAGATGATCCAATTTGATTTGTGCATAGTTTTCAGATGGGTGGAAACCACCAGCTAGAATCCCCTTTTTCCAGGTGGGACTTTTTTCGTGAGGATAAATTGGATCAGTGTGGTTGGGCACCACTCCATGCCGCGGCCAACTGCAATGCCAGCAATGTGATGTTGACGCTGCTGGCCGCTCGAGTGCCTTGAAATTTCGTTTGGCTGCAACCTAAAAATGAACGCAACCCTGCAACCTGAAAAAAAAAAAACAGCCCTTAGGAAAAGGAAAGTCATCTTCCATCCACCTTCATTTTTAAGGTTAAGATTGGTGAATTTGTTTGGTCGGTCACTGTTGGAGAGGCTTCGGAATTACTTGGGTTCAGATTCTTTCAATGTATTTTCGCCTCGCAAAAAGGGGGGAAAGTGAAACCGTAAATCGGGAGGGGGGTATTTGGGTCAAAAGCTTGTTTGAAGGAAATTCTTTGTTCAACAAAAAAACAAAGTTGTCAGAGTGGAATTCACCACTTGTGACCTGACATCCGTCCTGACAGATGGACGAAACATTGCCGCAGCCCCCTGTGGAGAAAATTTCTTGTAGATGCCTGAAAAGACATGGTAAATATCATGTTCTTTTGTGAAAGGCATGTGAACTGGGATTTGCTTATTTTGGCGAATTGTTACGGATTCCAATATGGGATTTCTTGCCACTGAATTCCCATCCTTGTCATATGTTTTGTTGTTTTCCTTGTTTCCTATCATCTTAACCACCTCGCAAACTCCAAGATTGGGGATGCTTGTCAAATTACTGGCACATGTCACATTGCACGCCCAAAAAACACATCTTCCATCCACCTCCATTTGTGGCTTCCATCTTGACTTTCCAGGGTGTAGGGGGCCCGGCCCCCCATCAGCCAATGGGATGTACTGTTGAATCTACTGAGGCCAAGGTAGAAGTTCAAGGAGTTAATGGTGCAACACCACTTTATGTGGCAGCTCTGAATGGTCATAAGGAAGTGCTCAACATTTTATTGGAGGCTTTTTGGGGCAAAATCGTGATGCTGTTGATGGAAAAAATCCTGCACCACGAAAGATGCATGAAACCTGAGATATTTACCATATCAACTGGTGCCGGATTTCTTGCATCAACAGCAGTCAATTGATGTTGGGGGGGAGATGGTGAGGGGAAATTTTTGGTTGATGAAAGGGTTGTTGGTCACTAGTTGAGTTTGATGGAGGTGTATCCCATGTATCTCATTATACGTCAAGGCCTTTCTGCCAACTTCCATGGACCGATGGAGTATATGGATGAAGGATCGGAAAGCCGGAAAGCCAAAGAAAGGTGGATTTCTCTTGTATGTACACCCCCGAAAATTAAGATGTCCCTTGAAAAGGAACCATTTTTAAATGGAAATGTCATCTTCCAACCATCAATTTTCGAGGGATATGTTGGTTTTCAGAGGGGGGTACCCAATATGTTCGTTGGATATCTTTCATTTACACCGACCACCGCAAGTTTAGGAGCTCCAAAGTCCCTTTTCAAAGTTACCGACAGGGCACCCCCAGGGAAAGGAAGCGACTCCAACTTCCGCCATGGCTTTCTAAGGTTTTCTCAGTGATGGTTTCAAATATTTTTTATGTTCACCCGATAAGAAAATATTCCAGTTTGACTAAAAATTGTCAGATGAGTTGAAACCACAAACTTGTTCTTTTTTTGTTGTTGAACTTCACAGGTAACATCTTGAACTCACCGGTTGAGGTTGGTACTCGTCGTTTATTACATTTTTTTTTGGCAAGGTTGGATGTCTTCCATCCAAGGTGGTTTCAAACATTTTTGGAATGTTCACCCAGATTTTGGGGAAAAAGATCCAATTTTGACTTGAGTATTTTTCAGATGGGGAAAAACACCACCTGGGATCTTGATCTACTGTTGATGGAAGAAATCCTGCACCACCTGGGATGTACAAAACCCTGTAAATAAGGGAAAAACTACCACCCTCACCTGGTTAGCCGGATCTCTGAACCATCAACAGTATCAAAGTCCATCTTGCCTTCAAAAAAACCCTCGCGAAAAAAGGCTGCGGCAGATCCGGAAGCAGTTCGAAGCGAAGGATGGACACCACTGCATGTGGCATGTGCCAATGGACATTTGGAAGTACTACGACAGTTGTTGGAGGTGCAGTTTTTCGGTGGATTTCTTCTTTATCCAAATGTCACAGAAATGACGATCCAAAAAAGTGACATGGTTTTTGGGGCGCGTATCCCTCCTTCCAGTACTTGGGGGTATCAAACAGTTCTTGATTTTTATCCCGAAACTTGGGGAAAATGATCAAAAATCTCAAGAGCATATTTTTCAGATTGGTTGGAGCCACTGCTGCTATGCTCAGTTTGTGTTACGTGTTCAAAGATTGGAACCCAAAAAATCAAAGATTGTCTTCACCACGCAGTTCTCGGGCAAGGTATTTAATCATTTATATTTGATGGGAATGACTGAAGAGAGTGGGATGAGGTGTCGTGTTGTTTCTATTCCAAAACAACATGGAGGTTGTTGAATTTCGGTGATGCCTCCCAAAATGGTTCTTCATGGTGCCTCTCGAATTGTGTTGGGGTCATCAACTCATCAACCTAACTAGTACGCTGAGAGGCCCCACCTAGTTGTAAATGTGATACAACCCCAGTAGACCCTGCCAATCACACCAGTTGGATGCGTGGTAGTGCACGGATGAATCCATCCACGTATCCAACAGGTTTTCGGGCGCCCTTTCTATACCAAGCTTGGAGCTGTTTTTTTAATGATTTTTTGCACATCCTGCCAATGGGATCTTTCTCACCACGAGAAAAATCACCATTTTTGTGGGTGAAGGTTCATTTTGCTTGGTTCAAGCATCGGACCACGTCCCAAATCTAAGAATGGATACCACTGTTTGCAACTAAGATTGTCATTAGTCACCATCTTTGACGACTTTCCACTACCGACAGCAACGGTGATGAACATACTTTGATCACATCCAGCTATCCAATGACACCTGTGCCAGGCACGTGCAGAGATCAACAAGACGAAAGATGCTGGGCTTGGGGGATGTTTTTTGAAACCAAAGGTGATGTTTGGTGTTTTTTGGTAATTTACTAGAGAATCCACCTATTTTTCCCATTTTTGGTTGGGGTACTCAAAACAATGGAAAATCTAAATGAGTTGATGTTGAGTTATTTTTGCTCTAACTCAGCCAATGGCTAACCTTGAAACTTTTGGGGATTACTAATATTTCGTAAGAAAAATAAAAAGTTTAAACTGTTATTTCATGGTCCAAAATGGCTAAGTGAGTTGGTATCATAGCTGATGGAGGGAGGCATCGGGATTGATGCCACTTGGAGGCTGGGATCCAGGACTTGGATATGTGGTTAAGAACCATGGTGATCGTACAGTAAGTCCCCTTGACTTGTCCTCCCCTTCCAAATGGCCATTCATGGCTTATGAATGGGAATTAATAACCAGTTATATACTTAACTGGGATGATCAACCAAGCAGTATCCTTTTAATACCCTTATGAAACCCGTATTTCTGAGGGGTGTATGTCAGGGTGGGTAGGTTGACCGGTCATCATGTTGTCTTTTCTTCTGGCCAGAATTTTCATGAGCATCTAACACTACTGGCATGTCTTGCTGGTACTTAGTAAATGGATAATAAATTATAACTTTATTACCCCTACTCAGGGGACTTACTAACCATGGTTATTAACTACTAACTGGGATGATCCTCCAAGTACAAAGTAAGTGGTTGTTTATGTCCCATAGATGGGTTGTAAATAAACCAACCTACTAAGGATCGTTCCGATCACTTCCAGCCGGACATCGTAGTATCCTTTGTTGGTTGAACGATTTGACCCAACTTTCCCCCGAATTTTGGTTTGAAATTTAGACCTTACAGCCCACCTTACAAACTACTCCATCAACCGATCCCAGGTTTTCTTTCTGATTTTTTCTTTTACAGAAAATGTAAGATTAAGTTTCAATTCCCCATGAAATTCTGGAGTTATAATTTTTCAAGTGACACACCAATTTTCCATCGCAATGGAAGCATTCGACATTGAGGACAATGGAACAACTCCATTATTCCTAGCTTCAAGTCATGGACACTTGGAAGTGGTGGAACACCTCCTCGAAGCAAGGGCCGATAAGGACAGCCGTTTTATGGGCGGTTTTTTTGTTTGTGAGTTGGGTTCGTCTTGGGGTTTTCTCACCTGCACATAGACAGGGTGGTAGGGGCCCATTCAACCATTTCCCATATGAATTCTTGTAACCCTCTAACCCTGGACCAATGTGCAGCGAAGTTTTTGAGATACGGCCTTGAGGGAAACCATTTGGGGTCGATGACTTGCTGGGTCGACCATCCTCGAGGTAAATGGGAGTAGTTCAATTTTATATTTGATCTACTCCTGGAAAATTGTAGCAAGGTGTTTTTCAAGATGCTGTTCTTGTTCATTGTTGTTTGGTTTGGAAGATGTCCAGTTTTAAAATGATGCAAATCCTTGTTTTCAATGATGTTTAAGGGCTACAATCATCCTATAAAAACGGCAAACATTGAAGTTTGTGCGAAAGTTTGAGGGGGGAACGCCCACCTGTATTTGAGTGCCCTCCTGATTTGGGTCCCTGCAGCCAACAGGGAGTTTATCCCTCAAAATCAATGCTTGGAAGATGATTTTTGTTGCCTCTTGGGGGCTAGGCCTGCCTATTCTCAGAGGTAAACTCGCTGTTAGTTTCAGGGAGTGTCAAGACTTTGGGGGTTGAAATCCTTTGTTGGCCAAAAAAGAAAACGTGATGAAGCTGGTAACCGTACTCACGAGAAACAACGGGAACCCGAAGTTGCATCTGAAAATGAAAGTGTTCCAATTTCCACGTGGCTGACGAGTCGCCAAGCAGTTAAACCTGACTGAAACGTTTAGAAAAATTACACCTATTTTTGTAGGAAGAAATGGGAAAAATGTCAAGTTCAAACGCCTTTACTTCATGATCCGAAATAACTGAGGTAAGACAACGATTTTTTTCCTCTTCCAAGAAATCAGGTGAATGTTCAATGTGAAAACTTCAGGTGTAGACAGGGATGGGGAAAGATCGCCCAAAATCCGCAGTATCCCACGCTGATTTTTAACGATGTCACAGTCCGTTGAGAGCAGCAAAAACCACCAAAGCTGTTGACACTCTGGAAAAACCTTCACATCAAGAAAGAACAGAAAGGCTATTGTTTTTGATGTGTCTCATTATCATTCTATCACATGTTTTCTTGTTTGTAATAGTACTGTTCTTGCAAATCTAACATGTGTATGAGCCGCCATAGCACATGTCATATGACTATTGTCCACATTTCATGAAATCGCACGATATCCACTTGGGATGCATAAAACAGTACGGGTGAAATTTTGTGGATAGATATTTTTAATTTTTGGTTTGTTGCCAGATTGGCTTGAAGCATCAATAGTTATGGCTAGTCAACCTACAGTATTCCCCGCAACGTACCCCCCCAGAAATAAGGCCTTATCATAATGGCTTACTAACCATTGGTTTCCCTTTAATCAAGGAATTTCTTCGCAAAAAAAAACTGATCCTTCAAGGAAATTTCCCGTCATTTCCAGGACAAGTCCAGTGAAAAGCGTGGCTCACCACTCTTGGCAGCCGCCCAAAGGTGTCACTTGAAGGTGGGGCGGTAAGCACACATTGGTAATGATGGAAATGACCACATAAAACAGGAAAATGGGAAGCACTAATCATTCTTATACTGGAACAATGTATATGATATGTAAATGAATATATGATATATTGGGTCATACACTACAAGATGTTTGCCATTAACATGTATCTTTTCCATTTGATAGTTGTCCATTTTCCAAGAGGGGCGTACTCTTCCACAATCATCGACCGCCATTTTTTGTACCGATTCTTATGCTGGCCACCCTTTCATACCCTATTTTTTGACAAGCCCACTTCTTTGGAGCGAAGTTTTGAAGCAATCGATGCTCCAAATTTTGAGAAAACTTTTGGTGTTGGTTAGAAACTCCATCAAGTCGTTGAAGTATGTTGAAGTAATAATGGCAAGACTTAGTGGTTTTTCGTCCCTTTCCAAAAGCCTCTAAAATGCTCAAAGTTTAGCCAGGTCCTGCAATGCCTGCTGCTGGCTCGTGCCAATGTCAACGATTCACGCGCCGATGGGGCGACTCCCATTTTCTGTGCTGCTAGGTGTGATGGGAAATGAAGGTATTGCACTTCTGCCATTGAGCCAACCTGCGGTGTGTTTAAGCAGTTCTGCCTATGTCAAAGCATGTAGTCCCAACGGTGTCATTTGGTAAATGTTTTCATTTAGGGGAAAAGTTTGAATACGTAACCCTACCATTCTTTGCGCCGATCTTTATATAGGATATTTGTCCTTGCAAGAAGAATCTGGGTTCATTTCCCACCCAAAAACTTCATTGACGAGCTTTGAATTTGCCTGTATTTGGGGTCAGCTGCACAATATCTTTTTTCACATTGGTTTATCATACACCCTCATGAAACATGACCAGCTGCAAAATAGAAAGCGTTTCAAAAGTGAACATAACATATCTGCAAATATGTTCCGGAACCTCTTTTCCAATTAGCTATATATTTGTTGATTGTTGTTTTGTCTGCTACCAACGAATCCAAGATGTCGTTTTTATTCTCTCACAGCTTGGGGCACCCATCTTCAACGGATGTCCGCTGGCCAGATCTGGCTCACCACAAGCGGTGCATTTATTGCTGGAAGCAGCAGCAGATCAGGGAAAGCACCACGGCGATGGTCAGAACAGTTTTCGAACTGCTGGAGATCACTCACTTCTTCAAAACGTAAGGAATGTTGGTAAATCAACAATACATTTTAAATACATATCTTGTGTTTTTTAAAGGTGATTTTTTGTACTTTCTACCATCACCAATTTTCACCACCATTTGGGGAATATTTTTTCCAACCACCTTTCAGCACATCTAAGATATCGGGATCTAAACGTTCCCATGACCTGGCCTTCTATACATGAAACGATTGAAACGATTTGGGTTGGTTGATGACTGGCGTGACATGAGCACTTAGGAAAAAACAATGCTCAGGTGGTTTTTCTCCACAGGAAGTGAATAAAATTCATAGGATCTTCAAACCCAAATAAGATTTTTGATCCAGCGTGTTTCTGGATGGGTAAACCACCAAAAAGGTGACATAAGACACATTTTTTCGTTGTTTGGATGTTCCATTTGGAGTTTAAATGATTTGCAACCGACTCATAATTATCACTTCTAAACGGGGTGTGTTGGTTGGGTTTGGGACATCCCAGTGGTGAGGTTAAGAAACACTTTTGGTTTTCTTGGTTCGAAATTGTAGGTGTCTTTTCATTATGACCTGAACAACGGTTGGGATTTTTGAATCATATTTGGCCAATTTTCTGGTTGTTGAACAACTTCGGGGGTAACATGATCTGTTCAAAAGAAGTTATATGTTATTAGTTTGGAAGGGCGTTAAGTTTTAAAGGAAGGGAGTGTCATATTGATGGTTAACCAATTGCCAAGTACCAGAAAAAGCACACTTGTGAATTTGCAGCATCAGTTCTTTGCAAGAGGGTGAAGTACGATTGCATGTTAGCAGAAGTTGTTCACAGCAAGGCTCTAGACTGAATACAAGAAAAAGAGCCATGCGTTTTACAAAGAAAAGCAGGCGGTTGCTTCAAGTCTTAGGGTGATGACGTACAACTACCCTTCAAAGTAAGGATCAATTCAACTGTTTGTTAATCATTTTGTGAATTTTAAGTGAATGAACTAGGGTTTTTTTAGATGTTTATCCATTGCAGCAGAAGCAAAACTTGGGGGATCAAAGATGCAGATGTTTCCAACCACTAACTTTCCAGGCAAGATGAAGATGGCTTCCAAGCTCTACACATAGCAGCCGCATCGTGTCATGTGGAAGCTTTGGCGAAAAAAAACTGCACCACGGGGGGCCGAGGTTCCACATGGGTCACGTGATATTGGTTTGGATGTAGGAGTTTGTGTCCTGATTCATGCCGTGAAAGGCTGAATGTTTGCAAAAACTGGAGATTCAAAATGGATGTGTTTTCAGGAAGATGTGTTTTTCTTGAAAGAAGCGTTCAATAGCAAGTGTAAGTATCTATAGTCAAAATAAAAGGTAACCTCTTCTTTTAAAACACAGATGTGTTTGGTTTCGTTTTTCACCATTGGTCTTGTGCCATGAAATTTGTCCAACCGGTCCAACCTGTGGTCCGATTTGAAGTAAGGAAACCTCTCGAATTCTGCTTGGATACAAACTTGCCGCGCAAAGTCTTATGGCCATGAAGTCGGAAATTCGGGATGTATCGAAAGGTATCAGGGTGAATGTCTGCAGTCAAAACTGTGGGGATTTTTTTTCCCCTACACGAAGTATTACGTTAACATAGGTTCAACTCATTTGAGTTCCACTCATTTAGGGCAATTTAGGCTAATTTAGGCAATTTGGTTCAACTTATGTTAAGATATATGTTAAGCAATTTAGCAAAAAACTCTTAGGATGTTCAACTCATTTGAGTTGAGAATTTTGGTATCCATCCTTCGAGTTGAAGGCCTTAGTTGTGAATTTCGGAGGATGGATTGGCTCAACCCAACCACCAACTACCATGGCACACCGGGGGGGGGGGGGGGTCGTGCAAACTTCACTTGGAATTTTAGTTGAATCTTACTCTTAATGAATTCATAGAAGTCACAGCATCTCCAACTGAAGTGAGTATGTGTCAGAATTAGTGACCCTTATCCAAATTCCCTAAAAAATGATGATTTGATTTGGAAACTAATACGTGTATTACGTGTATTTGTATATTTCTTGGGGGGGGAAGGTCCCTAACTGTGAGACCAGGCTCATTTTCATGTCGGAACAACTCCCAGATTTGGATCACAAAAAGGCTGTTGATTTTGGGATCTCCCTTTTTCACCTCAAAATTTCGGAATCTTCCTGGTGCTAACATGGCCTATTGAGGGACTATAAGAAAGCCACCATAAGGGCAGCTAAGCAACCAGGATTTCATTTCATCAGTTGAGAAAGGTCACCCTGGGCAACCTGAAAGGGGCAGACACCGAAAGGTGTTTTAATATACCCCATTTACCTCTTAAATCGACAAGGAAACTACCATTTTTTGACGAAACCGCAGATCAACCAGGAACATGTCCCAACGAACCTTTGGCGACAAAAAACGCAAACTGTCTGCCCAAGAATGAGTTTTTTTCTGGACACTGAAATGCATCAGAAGCTGACTTCTTATTCTCCCCACAAAGCTGGTTGAGGTTGGACACACACCCTGCCGCTTCGCCGTGTCTTCTCGTCATTTCGTCGTTTTGGACATTTTCCCGAGGTGTTCAACCCGTGGTCTGCAACGCGTTACCGCCCATGGGACCGCCACCACTCTATGCCGCGCCAATGATGAGCAACGCGACACCTCTTCCGGCGTCCGCGAACAGGCATGACCACGTCTAGCGACACCCGCTGGCAACACGCCCCTCCCGCATGAAGATGCAAGAATCTGCGATGCAAGAATCTGAAGGAAGAACCCCTAACTAAAGCTATTTAGCTATTTGGGCACCATCTGATGTGGGCAGGTTGCCTGCATTGCGGGCGCACCTCCAGCTCCTAAAGAAAGGAAACAATCAAATCTCTCAAAGATGGTCCTACACTTTCGCACCTCAAGGCTTCAAATACTGACACAAAGATGTGCCAGTATGGCCCAACAAGGTCAAGGTCAGAAATCCCAGAAATGAGCAAAATCGATTTTTGAAACCTTTGTGAAAGAAACTAAGGTTCCTATTTCTTCATATCTAGGTTGTTTTTGTTCAGAAATTTGGGACCAACACTGACTTAGGCCAAGGTTATCAATCACCCTATGGATCCCCCCTTACGTGTTGGATTCGCGCGCAGTTATTCCCGAGAACACCCATACAACTGCCAAAATGGAGATCCAATAATTACACTCCCTGAAACTGACACAGCCTCCGAACATGTAGGCCATCCCAAGGGGAGGTTTTATGTTCCGACCATCAATTTTCTGGTGCTATGTTAGCTTCAGGGAAGCTAGTTTTTCTGTATTCTTCTTGCCTCATGTTTGGCCTTGATTCATGTCCAAACTAATAAAACCACCCAAAATACACCAAAAAATTCAGGTTTGGGAATTACAGTAAGTTGCAGATCCGCTCGTTTTGCAGATGCTGAGTATTCCCTGGGCTGTGTTTTTTTTGAGGGGTGGAGGAGTCTTCCGGGTTGCTTCAAAACGTGGGAAGTTTTGGTTCCCTACAAATTGGTTTGGAACTCCTTTGATACTGAAAGTTGTTGAAAAGTCTTCCAAGGCAGAAAATACTTTTTTAAAAAAAGGCAATCCTCAGTTTTTTCAGTTTTTTCATGATGTCACTTTCTAGGGTCTTTTTTTTTGCTTTAAGGGGATAGACTGGATAGATATATCTCTAACTCCTCATCTTTTACACCAGAATGAGTATGACCTTAACCTCGTTGGAGTTCGTCAGCTCACCAGCGAAAAACCCAACGACGGCAGCAGCGGTGGATCCTTCGATGGGAGACTGGCCGGGCGGAAAAAAAAACACGGTCCGACCGGGAAAAAATCCTCTGAAACTTAACGTGGAATCTGAAAATCCATGTGTTTTTGTTAATCAAAAGGCATCTGATCCTCTTCCAGGGGGTGCCATTTTTGCAGCTTCCATGTTAGGTTTTCGGAAGAGGGTTGGCGAAGGGTTTCCTATCGGGGTGACCGGTTCCACATTTCGGAAAGGAAGGCAAAGGCTTTGATAATTGGAAAGATTTCAATGTGCAATTTTGGGAAACCCCCAAGAAAAAAAATATCTCTTCCTTCAAAAAATGGATCCTTGTCATTTTGGTTTTCTGGTTTCTCTACGATGTGACCTTTTGTTGAAGCTAAAATGGCGCCCAAGTGGTTTATTATCGCTGCAACTCATCCGGGTGTCAAGGGTAACTGCCACACAAATCTATGGGAGAATTGAATATATGTTGATGGGCTTTGGTTTTGATACACCCTGAAAAATGAACATGGAACACAAAAATGGTGGATTTGGAAGATGATTTTCCTTTTCAATTGGGATGACTTTGAGGGTCCAGCGGTTAATTTTCAAAGGTGTACCTTTGTCCAAAAGAACTGGTTGACTTCAACTTGGCAAATGAAATCTTGGAGTCTGGAAATGATGTGTGTGTGTGTGATTTTTGTTTGGACGGTTTTTCTGAGGGAATTTCCGCCAATTCTCGGAACTGTTTTTTTTTCTCCACCGAAAAGATGTCCATCTGGAAAAAGTGCTCCTTTTTGTTTGGAAAAAAATTGCCAATTCTGGAACGCATGTTTAAGACTTCCTGACTTCCTTTTGAAAACTTTTTTTGCAGCAACAAAAAGATGTTAGATATTTTTAGATTCATGGGGAAATGTTCGACTTTTTTACCCGTACAAAAAAGGTGTTTTTTGTTGGATTCAAAATTTCCATCTTCGCTCCGGCAGGCTGCAAGCCCAAGCAGCTACGTTGGATGATGAAGGCTTACAATTCTTAGGTGTGGTTGGGAGGAGGTTCCACTCCTTGAATGCATGGGAATCTAAGGGGAGAGGCCTTTTTTCTAGGGTAAATGTGGCATTTGGGGGAGGTGGGCCCCTTAGATTCCCATGACAGGGAGCAACACAGGATGGACCTACAATGAAAGGGTACACCCCCGAAAACTAATGGCTGGGACCCTAAAAATGATGGTTTGCAACAGGAATCTCCTTGTCTCGTCCATTTTCAGGTGCCAGGTGGGAGTATTAAGTGTATTAGTAAACATCCTTCTTTTGTTGGGGGAGGTCCCATTTCAATTTAGACTCCGCAATTGGGCAACACTTTGTTTGAGCAATTTAGCACAAAGCTGGTGTGTCGGGATGCAAAGTGCTACAAAAACAGTATACCAATTATCTCTGGATGCATAAAAGGATGGTTTACGGATGGTTTTAGAACGGACTTATCATTTAGAGGGCTGAACTCTGAGGGAAGATCCAAAAAATCGCAGGTAGAAATCCCTTGACAATTCCAATAGGAAGTACTTATATCCTATGTTCCTATTGGAAAAAGATATAGAATCCACCACGTTCAGTAGGCCAAATATATCCTTCCACATGTTCACTTGGAAAGAAGAAGTACTAAAATTCTGGAGTTTCCATTGCTATTCAAGGCGCTTCTGGAAGCCTGAGAAGGGAAAACATGGGAAAACCATTTCTTTGGGGCGATAGGAAAGATGGTGATTTCCCATGGCAACGTTAGTCTACGGAAGGGTACTGGCTCTTTGAGTTGTTTTTTGTGGAAGAGTTCTTTGATCATTGTCTTTGTGACTCGGTGATTCCTCAATGTTTGGTAGAAGATGTGTGCCAAACGTTTGAGCGCATGATTTCCATTTATTTTTCCGATTCTTTTTGTGCAAATGGCTGATCTTGGGACAGTCACCCAAAAACCAGTCGTATGGTACTGTTTGATGGCTGCTCACCCAAAATCTAGCCTCAGCCTTCATCATGGTTTTGCGTGTAGTAACGTCTTAGTTGTTTTTGTCCATTTTCGGTTGATTCTTGGGAGGGACACATGTAACGGACGAACCTGAAAGTCCCCTGTTTTTAGTGGCGTTTTGAAAGATCAGCCTTTTAACAGGCCTTGAGACATGATAAGTTTTGGGTGGGTTTTTGTTGTTGCAACCTGTTTCCTTTAAAGGTGATGTTGCATTCATCTAGCAAGCCCTGTTGGTTACCCATCTAACCACCCTGATCAACCCCCATTGTTTCCAGTTCTGCTAGGTGAGATGAGCTTCAACGAACAATTTCCAGCATTGGAAGGAATGCCCCTGGACACCCAGGGGTTTTGGTCGAGAGTCATGCAGGAAAAAGTCACAGTTCCAAGTTTGGAAGGAGAAATTACCTGCGATGCGAAGTTTGTGAGCATCAGGATGTTGTTTTTAACGAAATTGTTCATTTGATGTTTGAGTTCTACTGACTGGGTTTCTCAAATGTGCGTTTGGACCCGTGTGAACGTCAAGCAGTGCACCTGCAGTTCTTGGGGTCCCCAGCGTCACTTCTTTTGAAGTCAGTGTTGGTAGATGAAATGATCCTATCCTTTTTTGTTGATGCCTCTATTGGTTGCTACCAGTTGCTTTTATCATTTTGGTCGTGTCAAGCCAAAAAAAAGGAAGAAACAACTGCATGGGTTTTTGTGTATGAAGAATTTGCTTCCACATACTTTTGTGATGAAAAACCTTTGTCAACAACAACTTCCCAAAGCAATGTACAAAAAGGTCAAAGAAAAGTTCCAAAACGAAACACGTCTCATTCAATCATATCATCTAACACAAAAAGGACTATTTCCGGAATTCTATCAAAGAAAAAAAACCTCTTACATCTCTTACCCTCCCTGAAACTAACAAATCGCCATGGAAAATCCCCACCTTTCCAGGAAAAATACCATCAAAATGGTGGATTTGCCAGCCAGCTATGTCAGTTTACAGGAGTGCATGCTGGCATCAAAACCTTCCATGGAACCTCAGCAACCTTCCAAGTTCCGTCCGGCAATCGATAGCTGAGGCTTTCGAACAATGGAGGCCCGGCAAAAGGAAAAAGCGCACCACCCTCTTAACCTCGGGTGAAACCCTGTGGATTTTTTTTGGAGGTGATTTTTTCCTTCCCTCCCCCTCCAACAGTGATTGTCAGATCTACAACAGGATTTTTTCATCACAGGCACGGTTGTTTTTTTTTGGAGGTTTTCAATGAGTATTTTTGTGCCTTTAGTGGGTTGACATTTGTGTTTTTTTGGTTAAAATAGGATTTTACAGGGAGTTTTGGAGTCGCTATTTTTTGAACATGGATGTTTTATCGGAAGCCATCCGGGTCTTGGGAACCAAGAAACTATGGACAACTCGAAAAATGGTGTGTTTTTAGGTGAAGTAGCAATTTCTTTGAGTTGCCAGCATTTTTTCAGTGGTCAAAAAATAGGAGGCAACAATTCAGTTCTAATACAGCAGGGGTTGCTAATTATTCAAAAAGTGTTGTAATATATAATAGGTGCTGTTCAATGTTTTTTTCCGAATCTTGGAAGAAAATGTGTGTTTTTTCAAGCCATCATTTTTCGGAGGTTCGCTATGTTTGAATTTTATACCTCTGGGTGTGTCCCCTGCGTGGTGGAATCCGTGAGTGGATTTAGCTGGAGATCTGCAATTTGGGAGTGTGGGACGACACAAGTCAAAGTACCTAGTTGTACAAACACTTCTCATGACAATAAACTATCATAACAGCCCCTGAGTATCCACCATAAAGGCCAGTAACAAACAAACAATTTCATGGAAATCTCACTGCTCACAATTGGTTTGCATGAACAGCCTGACATTTAAACATCCAATTCAATTGTTTTACATCGCATCTCGGGATTTTCAGGTTTATTTGAAACAGCCCCCTAGCTGTCTTAAACCACAACCTCCGTTGTTCCCCAAACGTCATCTCACCCCCCATTTGGGCACCCCTCCTTTTGCGACTCCGGGGCCCAGATGCGGATGCTCTCTTCGAGGAGCTGGGTTTTCAAGGATACTTGCAGTTGGGGAGACCCAACAAAACCGCCCAACCGGCAAGTAGCAGTTATAAGTAGGTGGCAAGCATAACTCCACCAAAGAAAAGGGGGTTTAGAAAAAAATACCCAGTGAAACCCCATGGAAAAATCCCAGTTATATACCCAACAAAAAATTGCCTCAGGTTGACGAAGGTCTTTTTTTTTGTTTCACCTCAGTTACGGTGAAGATTTTGAGGGTCTAAAAAATCGACCAAAAAAAAAAGTTGGGTTTGGATGAGAAGACGAAGGGGTGGGGTCCTTCAGACAGATCAGAGTCGGGAAAATAAATGATCAAGTGATCGGTGCTCGTTTTTTTCTTCAAGGATTTGATGTTTACTTCTGAAAAAAATCATGAAAATCCTGTCAGTTCAGCTTTCGTCATATGAAGTCAGGAAATTTGACTTTAGACCCATCCATTTCTTCTGTGACCCAGTTTCAGATCTGCTCAACCCTGGGTAATTCACAGAGCTGCCCCTGCAAAAAAGGTGATTTCACACATGCAAGACTACCATTTTGCATGTCGCCAAATCTGTGGGATTGGGGTGCTTTTTTGTTAAGGGAAATCTGGGGAAAATCATGGAATGTGTCTTGATAATGCTTCTGTTGGTGGTGAAGTAGGCTTCACCTGGTAGTTGCAGCCCGAGAAATTGACCAAGAGAAAACTGGAGGGGAAAAAATCCACTGTTACTCGTGTTTTTGGTAGGACCCAAGCTATATCATATTTGTATCCAACGAAAATCTAGGTGGTGGTTTCTCCAATATGTTTGGTTGTTTTCACTGCAATCCTCTTGGGGGAAGGATCGAATTTGAGTTAGGCATGTTTTTCAAGCCGGGTGGTTGAAACCACCGACTCACTCGTTTAGTGTTTTGACTTTAAAAAACCTTAAAAAACCATCACCAAAACAATAACCACAACCACAACCACCACCAAAACAACAACTACCACAACCACAACCTCAGAGCCTTTTGGGATGGATTGTTTTTGTTCCTCTCCCTTTTTTCTTTATGGCTGGTGGGAGCACAGCTTCTCCCTAGGCGATGCGTGCATCGAAAGTTGCAAAGCATTGCGGCACGCTTCACAGCAGAAGAACTGTTGGCTTTGGGTGTCTCGGAAAGCCATAAGATTAGACCCCCAAAGTTTAACATAGACCCTGAAAACCCTCAAAAATGGTGGTTAGAAGACAACTTTCCTATGTGTAAGGTAACTTTTCAGGGGCGAATTGTTAAACTTCAGGAGTGTAAGAGGGTGAAGGGTCACAATGGGCTGGTGAAAAAGCATCGGTTTTCACAGGTTTATTGCGATAAATATTAGTTTTAGTCTCTTAGAGTGTTAGACTGAGAACTTTGATATCTATGATGCTTTCAGATTGTATGGATGATGTGTGATGATTCAAGGAGGTTTTGTGAATCTGAGTTGATTACATCATTGTTGATATCATTTTTTCACACACATGTATTCGACATAGCAAAAAATAAAAAGGAGTTACTTTCAAGTGGTGTTTATTGAAATCAACCATGAAAGGAGGTGCAGTACATCTTGAAATTTTGAGAAAATGTCTATTGCCACTTTTGATGACATGATGACGGTTAAAATGGTACACCAGTTGATCGACAGTTTGTCCCATAGAAACTTCCAGTGATTAGCAGACCTGTACTGCATCAAACCGTAGGTTTAATGTTTGT
The DNA here is from genome assembly GCA_000507305.1 of Breviolum minutum Mf 1.05b.01. NCBI lineage: Eukaryota > Dinophyceae > Suessiales > Symbiodiniaceae > Breviolum > Breviolum minutum. The sequence continues at coordinate 449,460 of DF239018.1, forward strand.
TCACAATAGGACAATAGGATAAATCTGGATGAATTGTAGTGATGTCACGTCACCCCAAATGGTGGTTTCACTATCAAGGTCTTTTCGCGGCTAGGAAAATCCAGGTTGAAATTCTTTCTGACGAAACTTCCCCATAATATCTCCATCATTTTCCAAAATTCATAGCCAAAATCACTGGAATCAATCAAGTTGCACTTCCATTCCCAGACGCTCCATGTGGGGAATTTTTTCCCTACATTTTTGGGTCAATTTTATGGTAAATGTCAGGTAGATATTCCAGTCCCATGGGGCATCTGGGATGGCGGATTCCAAACCATTTTTCCCCCTTCAAACGACAGCATGACAATGACAGATGGAAAAAAACGGCCAAGGAAAACTCAGCTTCACTGAACAGTTCCAATCTTTGGGACTTCCAGGTCGGGCGATTTTGGGATTGGGATACCCAAAAATGGATCACCTGGAAATGATGAACGAAGGCACCCCCCCCCCAGAAATAGCCGGCATTATGATCAGGGCTTATTATCCATTGGTTTCCCTTGTTGATAAGACTTTGGAAACGATGATTTTTTTTGAGTATCCCGATTTTTTGTTGACAAAATCCGCATTGTATTAGGGTTTTTCCACCTTGGAATCCCAGCAAGCCGGTTGTTTTGTTGACCCTCGATGGGGAAACCACTATCGGCTATCATTTGTTGGATACTGCAACTTTGTTTCTTTGAGGATATTTTTTGTGGTAGATGAGTTGGAAAAATTCAGTACCCTCCCCAAAACCAACCTGGCCGGAAGCACCACTTCGGCTATGAGAGTGACAACCTGGGTCGACAGACTCCGGGGAACAAATGTCCACCTGCAAGAAAGTGAAGCTATCTATTTGGAAGCGTCCACAACCACTACACGTTTCATCAAGGAAGCAAGCAAACATTGAGATTCTTTTGTTGGGGTGAGTAGGTGGCAGTATGGGTGATACTTCCCTGGAAGTTTTGTTCAGCGAAAGCCTTGGCAAATTTACAAAGGGACACAACACAAAAAGCATCGTCTGCCAACCATCATGGCTTGGCAAACTGTTAAACTTGTGGGGGTGTATCTCTTCAAAAATTGTGACACAAATCCATATTTTGCTTAGAATGTCCCACAAAAAATCAGCAAAATTCAAGAAATCCAGGTATTTCACATCCAAGTATCCCCAACATATGTTTCCTAACATGACAAATCCAAGTAACTATTCATCTTGTGTTTGTTTAGTTGGTGGTATTTTACGGATTCTACCATGGTAAATCACCATTAAACAACCAGGTGGGGATTTTTTTTCAACCACCTTATTAAGCAAATCTAAGACATCGAGGAAAACCACACCAGGTATCGGTCCCTCAACCGCCACACGCTTCAACCAACCGCCACAGGTCCAGAGGAGGAGAAGAACAACGCAGGTTGGGTAGTTTCACAAGGGGGGAGGGTTTCAGTCCCGTGGCGGGATTCCCATGCCACGTTGGTCTACTAATTGATCTCATAACAATCAACAAAATGTGGGGTAAACATACCATACGTGGATTGTATCAGAGTGATGTACACTTGGCAAATCATGATTGACTTGCACCTCCGAATTTTAACATAACCCCTGAAAAATGATGGTTGGAAGATGTTGGAAGGCTCTACTTTCCTTTTGGTATGGTCTATTTTCAGGGGCGAACTGTTACACTTCCCAGGGACATACCTAAATTCAAGCAAGATTTTGAGATCCCACTGAAGCAAATGGACGATTTTCAGCTGTGGCAACACCAACCACGCGGGTTTTCGCCTTCAGGTCCTTCGAGACATCCCAGTGTCTTTACAAGATCAACTGTGAGGCTCATCGTGACATCACCAGCTACTGAGTCATAGGATGGTAAGGGTTTGGTTTCTTGGTGGGGTGGTAGAGATTATAGAATTCCGTATAAGTGATAAAATATATCATATATGGTATAAACGCAGTATATTCTGTCAATTGGGTGGATTTTTTGTTGTTGATAAATTGACAGGGATGATGTTCAATTACGGCCTTGACAGGGACAGATGTGAGGGAGTGACCAATTGAGTCTTGTAGTTGCGGTAGATGAGAAACTACCCAGTTATATGGGGATTATAATGAGCCACCATGTTTAAGGATTCCTATGAACCAATTAGGTTTCAATGGAATGTCGTGAAGGGTTTTGAACGTTGCTCACATCTGTTGTTTTAATCCGTTTTTGTTTGGGGACTTCCATGGTGGTGCCATGCAACAGGGTATGGTCCAAGTTTGTTGATGGTTTTGAAGTTACTGATTATAGAGGTAAACCATATTAAACCATAGAAACTACTTTTGAGGTGCAGGTGGATTTGATGTTAAGTTTGGCATCATATGGTGAAATTTGGGCGGGTAACGAGGAAACCAGTACGATGGTTTATGACCAGTTAATGTCCATTTATAGTTTAATGACCAGTACTAATAGGAACTTCTGGCATGTTAAACCGTACCAAAACAATTGCATCAGTAGAGAAATGTCAACCAGTGGTTCCAATTTTAACGAGGCATAACTTCAATGAGGCACCGTGTTTTTGAGGCTCCATGTATGGTGAAGCATACAAATTGTCTACATACTACATACCCATCAATATATATTGCATGTTATAAGCCTTCCATTCATCGGGAATTTGCAATATCAATCCCAGATTCAAGGAAACTGCTGACTGCTGTTTGTTCAGTCAGGGCAGTCCCGTTTTCGTTTGCCAACGTACTACTTTTTTTGAGAAACCCGGGAACCATCCCCCGCGGACAAGTGATGCGACGTTGATAGTTCAGAAATCTGGCTGTAACCAGTTGACCTGGAGAATCTCCAAATTGTTTCGATCGGAGTTCATATCTTCTCTTTACCGGTGAAATGCTAGATCTTCATCTACACCATCACCTCATTTTGGTGAAATAACTCGTGTAGTGTGTCTCAGTAGTCTTAATTCAAAATCATGCCAAGATACATTTTCCAAGGCACATCATTTTGGGTATATTTAAGTATTAGTTTTCGGGTCATGTTTCGTATGAATTTCACCTTCCATGGATCTTCACCAGCCGACAGGTCCTTGGCTTCTGGTCGCCAGGCGTGGATTCCAGGGTATGTTGTTTCTTTCCCTCCAAAAGCACCCCAAAAGCAGGCGATTTTGAAGGTGAGCCAAGTTCAGTGCATGTGATATATTATTAAAGGAAAACAATCAAAAATGTCACCTTGTTTTAAGAGATATCGGAGCTTAATTCAGTGTTGCTCCTCCAATCGTGTTGTGATAGAAGTTAAGGTTCTTCAAATCCATGATATGGATTTCTCTCACTTTGTTTGCAACGATTTCATTCCAGACGTGAACCCTACGGTTTTTTCCCCATGAGCCTGAGTATGCAAAAATAAAACAAACTTGCGATTGATACGCCATGTCCAAAGATACAGTTGATGGTGAGATTTATACCAGCGTCCTGTCACAATCATTCAATAAAACGGCCTGGCTGTTATCTTTCCTTCGCATTGCAAGCAGTGCAGTGTTGTAGGGGACAAAAACCGCCCATAGAGTTTGACTGGATTNTCGTCATATTTAGGATTTCAGACTGGTTTACAACATGGAAATGGCATGAGTTTGTTTGGTCAAAGAATCTTAACACTGCCTGGTGCTTGGCAACCGGTCCCCTGCTGCAAAAGGACGATTAGAAATGTACAAGTTGAACAGGTGCAATTTCCAAGGAATCATCCATCAACTTGAAAAAAATCCCTCCCCGAACAAAACCAGTTTAGGCTAGGTTTCACCAATGGGCAAAGAAATTCCTCAAATCCACCATGGTATAACCAAAACAATTCACCATGATGTTGGTCCAGTTTTCTGGTGAAATGGTGGGCCAATCTGGACTTAGAAGATCAAGGGTTTGCTTGCCAACAGCCTTTTAACCTTCCTTTTTAGGCAAAATTCTGGAGTTTTTTTGGAGGGTCGTTTTTGTTGCTGCAAATCTAGGTATACTGAGGTAGCACCATCTTCATTTTGACAAGGTAACATTCTTATCGGAAATTTTCATTCAAGCAAAAAAAAATCCAACAATTTCAATTGAAAATTCTGTTTGAGCCTAAAGAAATGGAAGTATCCAGACTTACCAAACTGAAAGAAATGTTGGGAATGTTGTGTTCAGGCAGGGATCCAGTCCTTTTGGGTAGCTTTCCCTCAACTTGGATGACGGGATCGCATCATTTTTCCAGAAAAAAACAGAGAATCAGGGTCCAACTTGATCATTTCAGAATTCCCAAGGAAGAACAGTATTCTTATGAAAAAGAGGGGGAAATTGTGAAAGGAAAGCCTCATCATCATCATCATCATCATCATCATCATCATCATCATCATCATCATCATCATCATCATCATCATCCCATTTAGATAGGAAAATACATTTGGAAACCTGAAATCCCTTCAAAAATCATCTCCAAGTCCACACCGCCCCCCGTTCCTGTCGACTCGTGAAGTTGTGACAGGAACGGGAAGCGTCACGTCGTCCCTTGGATATCCAAAATTTTCAGCTAAGCAGTGAAGATAGTACGTACATGTTGAAATATCTCATCATGTTTTTTCGAGTGTTTCATCCCAAGTAGTGTTTTCAAAGTTTCACTCTATCCAGACTGTGATATTGGGCAAGTGGAGGACTAAGGAGCTGGGGGAGTGATGTATTTCCTTGGAGCCCAGCATCCAAGATCATTCTAGTTTTGCTGGGTGGATTTATTGAAAAATTCTCTCAGAAATGACAAGTATTCGATCATCAACCAATTTTGTTCAGGATATTTGCCTGGTACGTGTTGTTTGTTGCGGGCAAAGGGTCACGAAACTGGTGGCAAAAGAGCCCACGATCATCAGATAGTTCACACAAGAAAACACAAGGCTTCCCAACACAAGATTCCAAAGAGTTTTGCAGAAGAGGTGTTGGATAAATCGTGTACGCCCCTGAGAACAAACATATGCCCTACCATAAAAGGCACTTTTGAATCAATTGTTGTCTTGTTCCTCCAGGTGGGATATGTTAGTTTTATTGCTGAAGTACCTTCTTCCACAGCACTTTGGTGACCTTTGGTGCCAACGTAAGGTCTTTTTGGTGACCACGGACGTGAAGGTTTCTTGCAATGTCGGGTGCACCGAATGCTGCTTCTCGGCGATGAAAAGATCAGTGGTCAGATCAGGAATCGTTCAACTAAATGGCTCTGTGAAAGGAATCAACTCCCTGCAACAACCCCCCACCAAAAACGAACAGCTCGCCCCTGAGTCCCCACTCTGGGACTGAGACGGAGTACTTTCCTTTTGAGGGTCACATTCCTTACTTTTTGGAGGTGTAACAGCTCGCACCTGAAAAGATGCCATCAGCCCCAAAAGGAAAATAATGACAACGATGCAAATTGTGAGTTTGAGGGGAGCGTATCCACCTTCAACTCTGCAAACAGTTAAACCAGCCTTCACAACAAATTCTCTCGGATGGGTGAGTAGAACCTGGATGGTACTTGTTGTGAGCAAAGGAGTTTTGGAGGGAGAGGATTATCTTTCGTGCTCTTGATGGCGGGGAAATCCGACTAACCACTTGGGATGTAAAAACCCTCGTAAATACTGCAATGGGATATATTGGGATAAAGTAATTACCAATCAACTGGTGCAGGATTTCTTCCATCAACGGTACGAAATCAATTTTATGAAAAGGAAATGAACCATGTGGCGTGATTCAACATCTTGAAACATCAGTTCTAAGTGATGGTTTCTTTGCGTCTTTATTTTTAAGCGGGAAGATGTTCAAGTATTCAAGGATGTTTCTTCCAGAACTTTGCAGCAAAATATGCACTCTGCTTTATTTCAATTAAAGACATAAAATCACATGAACTTAGATACAGATCTTTGTTTCCCCCCTAAATTGTGTTTCTTGGTTTGTTACCTTTTTTTGTTTGCCTGGCGCAAATCGCTGCTTCACCCACCAACCGCTGCGGTGTTTCACCCACCCAGGCAAGCGGAAGCAAATCGCTTGAGCGATACCGAGCTCTTGAAATTTGGCCGAATGAGTTTCAATGAGCAATTCACCTTCATGGGTTTCTTGGTAGAAAAATGGGTGGCATTACACCCCTGAAAACTAACATAGCCCCTGAAATGGTGGTTTCCAACAGGAATCTCCTTTTCCAGGGGTCTATTTTCAGGGGCTATGTTAGTTTCAGGGAGGGTATTTTTTGGATGTTTTATGTGGATGATGTCAATACAGTATTATACATTTGCATACCCATTTGTAATTTCCCTCCTAGTGTAGGCATTACATACATACAGTCCAGTAAACTAGGATACAAATATCAACCAACGATTTTGCATATTAGAAAGTGGTGTTGTTTCAAACAGCTGTTTTTTTGTGTACCGGAGGCCTTTACCGTGTAATGATACGGGGTGAAATTACGGGTGAAAACACGTCACTTTCTACGAATATCCCTTGGGAATTTCCTGGAATCCACCCGGAACTGGTCTAAGGCGTGGCAGGTCCCAAAGAGCAATCTGGCAACGTCCCAGGACACGACCTTTTTGGTGATATGGGACGTCGTGGTGTCTTGGTCTCGGCAGAGTGAGTGAAAGATGAGGGGATGGAAGATGGATTTGGTTGATGGATGTTGATGGTTGCTGGTTGAGTTTTTTTGTTGGAGATTGCCTGCTGCAGAAAAAAGATTTTGTCGTGTATTTTTGTGTTTGTTCGGCCAATCGTACTATGTATGTTTTTTTGGTGAACAGTGTCACCAAATGACCTATGTTTCAGAAGTATTGAGGTTTTTGTGGGAGGGAGCATCGAAAAAATCAAGCAGTCAATCCACTAACTTCAGCTGATGGTCCGACCAACCTGGCTGATTGGCAATTTGGAAACATCCCATGAACCTTCTTCCCCTGTAAAAAAACACAGGCAACCAACCTTCCCCAATGTGTATTTGCCGTTGGAGGATAGGCGGTCATTTCCGCGGGACAGTTTGGTTTACTAGGATAAAAAAATCGAAAATAATGAGTTCATCATGAACAACCCTTGAATCTTCATCAATAGCTTGTCACCTACATCCCAGCGGATTTATTTCTGCCCTTCATCTTTGGATCGTCCAGAGCAATCATGAATCAAAAGCTCCCTGTTTTTTTCGCCGGTATTACGTACCCTTTCGTGTTTCCATCCTTTCTTGATCTCAGGGAACCAAAGATATACGTTTTGAACAACAACAACAACAACAACAACAACAACAACAACAACAACAACGACAACGACAACGACAACGACAACGACAACAACAACGACAACAACAACAACAACGACAACGACAACAACAACAACAGCAACAGCAACAACAACAGCAACAGCAGCAACAACAACAACAACAACAACAGCAACAGCAACAGCAACAACAACAACAAGACAGTCTTTTTTTCAAATGAAGTTTTCTACTTGGACATAATCTTCCGGTTGCCATTTCCCTCCTGTAAACCAATACATTGTTCACGGCTTTGAACAAATCTCCCAAACGAGGTTATGTGCAAACACGAATCCATCGACGTTTACATGATGCGGTGCAAGAGCTGCATGATGAGGTCGGAAATTTGTTGGAAAGGGGGGATATATATATATATATATATATATGGATGTTTCCGAAAATACTGGTACCCCCAAATCATCCATTAAAAAATAGGGGTTTCCATTATAAACCATCCATTTTGGGGGTTTTCCCCCTATTTTTGGAAACATCCATATAGTTCCACGAAAAATGTTGGAGTTTGGGAGTCCTTTTAAAATGGGTCAGATTGGGAAGGGATCCAGGAGTTTAGATTTTTAAAAAAACACACAACTGAAAGGAAGACCTAAGATGGGGGAAAAGATGGGGATGTGTTTTTCAGAGGGGCAGAGAGTTAGGAGGGTTTTTTCTGCGAAACCTGCGCGTTTCATGTTGAAATTCAAACATATCTTGAAGCATCAAGAATTAATGGATTTGTGTGACTCAGCTGTTGCATATGAAAGGATGTTTTAAAGATTCCAATTGACATGGTGGGTGACTATTCCAAAGGTGAGGAATGATGTGTGTCCCAAACATCTCTTGCTGGCAGGATGTTTTTGCCTTGGGCCAACAAAGCTTTAATGATCCTTGGCTTGCAACGCTCTGAGTGTAGCAGCACCCTCCAAGGGGTGATGTTTAAACCCTAAGGGGTTGCTAAATGGCACCCCGCACCATCAATTTGACACCCCTTGAACGGCCCAGATATGTCGATGTCTTTTTGAAAATTGGAATCTTTGGGGCAGGTTTCTTCGAAAAAATGGGATGGCAAAAAAGAAAGCATCCCAACATCATCATCATCATCATCATCATCATCATCATCATCATCATCATCACCATCACCATCACCATCACCATCATCATCATCCTCATGAATAAGAAATATAAGAACCAGGGGAACACATTTCAAAAAACACCTTTCACCCGTTTCATCAAGCTGCCCATTTTTCAGTGGAAAAGAAACAACATGGAACATTGTGATTTTCGCTCGTGGGGTGGAACGTTTGGAACTTGGTGTTGAATTTTCTGTTGAATGTTGGGTGAAGGATAAAATCATTGAAAGGGTTTTTGTTGACCATCGACTTCACACAACTCACCTGTCAAACCCCGCCTTTTTTTAAGGTACAATGGTTTTTAGGAAAAAAACCTGGGAATGTTTTCTGAAAAATAGTTAGTGTGTCATTTTTGTTCGGACTGTTTTGCTGGTTGCCCATGGATTTTTTCTCAACCATTTTCACGGGAAGACGTTTTTGTTGTAAACTTTCGGTTCAAAAACAAACCATGACCTCGACTTCAAACTTCACAACATAGGAAGGTATGGTTTGGATTGTCGTCCTTCCAAGCAATAGTTGGCAAAATAAAGGTTTAGTTTGGGATGCCCCCGGTCACTTAAAAACGATTCATTTACGAAGAGAGCATTTTGGAGAATCCAACCCCCCCCCAGATGATGACTTGGATCAAAAGGCCAACAAAAACCCTGAGACTTGATATGTCATAAGGGAAAGGGTCCATATATCCCACCTTGAGAGACGGATATATTTAGTTTCTGTAGTTATCGAACATAGATTGAAAATTTTATAATACTGTGTATCAAACCGTATAGTGCTGTAGATATATTTATATACATATATATATTGTGAAAGTCACATTGCATGTTGATTCCCCATGTGATTAGTATCCGCGATCATCTCGGTCCAAAGGGCCCTTGATGCCATTGGACGGCATTCGGAGTGAAACACATGGTGCGTTGATTGGTGAGCTGCATTTCAGCTAGTTGGTGGTGACTTGTTGTATCTTGTTGGCTGCCTGCTTTCGCATGGTAGCGGAGCCACTTCAGTGGCTAGTGCGCTGAGTTTCCAGCGACCTGGAGGCCATCCGGCCTAACAAGTGCACTGCATCTGCAGTGGATCTGGCATAGCCAACTGTCGGTCTATCCTGACCGAATTCAACTGTCCCTTCAATAGCAACGTGCAACGTCAATCATCAACAGCAATTCAACAATCAGAGCTGACGTAGCAGGATGGATAGCAAAGACAATTTTCGTGACTTGCAGTTTGACGGTAAGCCGTCGGGCTACCGTGATTTCCGTCGCAAGACCATCTTGGCAGTCGCAGGGCAAGAGAACAAGTTAGCTCACCTGGCAGGACCCAGGTTGCTTCAGCGTCTTCAAGGAGAAGCGTGGCGAGCAACTGAGCATCTGAGAATTGCCGACCTGAGACAGCCAAATGGATGGATAGAAGTGATCCATGCACTGGATCAACACTACAAGTTCTTGCCCGAGACGGAGCTCCATGAAGCAGTGGAAGAGTTTCTGTTTGCATTGAAGCGCAGACCACACGAGGGTGCGACTTCTTTTTCCTCTCGTTTTCGAACACAGCTGGATAGGGTGCAAACATTGATTTCTCAAGAGCGAGAAGCTGCTAGGAGCAAACGCAAGAAGCGAGGTGGCAAAAAGAAGAAGGATGACGCTCAAGCCTTTCGGGAAGCATCTGCCGGAAGCAGTTTGGAAGAGTCGGGCGAATCTGAATTTGATCTTTTTGGTCCAGCTCCAGATCCCGCAGCATCCAAGTCTGCTACAGAGGACGAAACCGGAAAGGAAGGGTCGGTACATCGAGAGACTTCACAGCCACCGGACCCAAGTCCAGTTACAGAACGTGTGCCTCCTTCGTCAGTAGGTTCAAAAGGGTCAAAACGGAAGAGTGACGGTGGTTCTCAAAAGTCACGGGGTACGGAGAAGGCTGATCGAGAACGCGAGAACCGTAGAATGCTGGAGATGTTAGGATCGTTAGAACACGGGCATCTACGTCCGAAGCCTATCTTTCCCCAAGCCATTTTGGGACACCTTTACATGAGAAAGTTTGGCCTGAGTCGTGAGCAGAGGGCTCACATCATTCGTTCGACCAACGGCTCATCCAGGTTGGACGATGTTGAGAGGATCATCCGAGCATCTGATTTGGAGGAGTTTCGTCAAGATGAAAGATCTCGACGACATGATGATAGGAAGCCTTCAAAGATGATGCGTAGAGACACCTACGCCATGCAGTCGGAGCCTCAACAAGCGTATGTGGCTGATGGTGGCCACGAGTCTTCGTCAAGCTTGCTTGAACCTGATGACTCTGAGTCAGAGAGTCATGAGGCTTTGGTTGCAGCTGATCCGGATGACGAGGACGAGCAAGAGTTACAAGAAGTGTACGAAGTACAAAAGAAAGCAAAGAAAGATTTCCGGAAGAATTACAAGACATACAAGGAATCGAGAAAGAAGGTGCGAGAGATCCGAAAGAATCGCACTCCCTATCTGCCAGTGGTTGCTTTACAACAGCAACAGTCTGGAGATGGTGCCGGAGGTTCAGCTCAAGCACCTGTGATGAAGCAAACATTTGGCTATGATAGGCGAAACGCTTCTACCAAACCAGCTCCGAAGAAAAAGAATGATTCGAGATTTTCTGGAAAAAGGGAAGAAGCGAATCTGACTTCAACAACAGTGGTGGAACAGTTTTCGTACATGGTGACTTCGGAAAACATCGAAGAAGAAATTTGGTTGACAGCAGTCCGGAGGGATACGCTATCATCGACACTGGTTGCACTACTTCCATTGTCGGTTCGGAAACAGCTGAGACATTGTCAAAGTTCATGCAATCTCAAGGTTGGCCAGCACCCAAGCCATGCAGTCTACCCCCAGTCGAGCTGAAGGGTTTCAATGGTGGCAAGGAATTGTCAACTCAGGGTTTGCAATGGACAGTCAAGCTGGGCGAACTTTGGGGAACAATCACGACATACGTGATCGCTGGTACTGCTCCTTTTCTTCTGAGTCGCCGTGTGTTGGAAGGTATGCAAGCCCAGTTGGATTTGGGTCGAATCACGATATCTTCTGAAAAACACGGAATGCAAGATGTACCACTTCGACAGGCCTCCAACGGCCATCTGTTGTTGCCCTTGGTGACTCCTTCATCTGACTTTGAGTTAGACGAGTGTGAGAATGTGAGTCATCAAGAACCAAATTATGAGCCCAATACCATCGAGAATTCCGCAGATCTTCCTTGTGCAGAACAACACCTTTCGACATCCTGCCCTGAACCTGATGAGGTGCCATATTCGGAGGGCGAACGTCGTCGTCCTTTGAAGAAAGTCGGTAGGATAACTGATACAGACCGTCGTCGTGTGTTGCAGCATATCGTAAAGAATACAAGGAAGGGAATAGTAAACATAGATAGATTTCGGGAGGAACTCATCACGATTTTTGGCAAGTTAGGACATGACATAACTAGTGCCTTCGTCGCGTATAAACCCAGGCTGGAAAGGATTCCCACTGAAGCCAATACTGATCATTTAATGCAATCAACAGCCACATTGACAGTTGACGGTGAATTCTTAGTTCAGCCCTGGTGCCAACGCAATGCAGGTGCGACTCGTCGTCGAGTCACACAAGTGAATGTAGCACTGTTTGTCTATGCCCCAACCAACATCGAAGAAGTTGGTATCGCTGATGAATCCCCGAAAGTCGATCTTAAGTGTTGGTGTTGCCGAGAAGTTGAACAACCTGATGAAGAAGTTTGTCTAGACCCCATAGAACCCGAAGTTTCCACAGAAGTCCTGTATGATGAAGAAACTGATTGGGTAGATATGGGATATAAACCACTTGATGACAAGACCCATCATGAACTTCAACAGAGCATCCAAGGCCTACGCATGACCTATGCCCAGTTCATAATGTCTAGGTTAGAGGGTGACCAAGGGGAGTTAATGGGGGAATTGTCACAGTGGCTTGGTGATCAAGCTCCTTTGTTGCAACAGCCAATAAAATTGATCGAAGTGTTCACCGGACAGGCTCCACTGTCCCAACAAGTAGAGAAGCAGTGTTCCGACCGATGCATTAGAATAGGCTTAGAGTATGGTCAAGATTTGAATCGTCATCAAGACCGTCGTTTGCTTATGCTTTTGATCGCCTATTGTCGCCCAACTGATGTTTGGATAAGTTTTCCTTGTGGTTGTTGGGGACCATGGAGTCGATTCAACATGCATCGTGATGAGCAGCTGTGCGAAGACACGTTAGCCGCGAGACATCGTGCCAGACGACATCTATCAATTGTTCCTGAGATTTGGCATTTTCAACAATCATTAGGCCATCATGCCCATATTGAAAACCCCCTCACTTCCGATGCATGGAAGGAGTTACGGTTGCATAATGCCTATGATGTTAGAATAGACCAATGTAGCGTCGGATTGAGGTGTCCAAAGACCAATAATCCCATCCTGAAGCCAACACGTATTGTCACCACGTGTCGAGAGATGGCCGAATCACTCAGCCATTGTCGTTGTGATAAGAAGCATGAACATGCTCATCTGGAAGGGAGTTATAAGGGCAGACCCCTCACTTCTTATGCTGAGACTTATCCCAGGAAGTTTTGTCGTAGGATAGCAAGTGTGATAGTGAATCATCAAGCCTGTCGTCAGCAAGATGTGTTTGCCGAAGCTGACATGGAAGTTGAATCTTCCGAGCTAGAAGACCTTCTTTTGCCATCAGCCTCCCGTGAGGATGATCAAGCTGAAGCTGAAGCACAACCGGAAGGTCAACTCATGAAACGTAGTAAGATTAAAGCCATGATAACCAAATTGCACATAAACACTGGACATTCATCACCAGAGCAAATGCTTCGTCTTGCCAACCGTTGTAAGGTATCTGAAGAAGTCAAGCAAGAAATCAAAGCGTTTCGCTGTGCTGTGTGTGATGACCTTCGTGTGCCACCTTCACATCGCCAGTCGGCAATGCCCCATGCAGAGACTCCCAACCAGATTGTCGGAGTTGACTATGTGCAGGTTGAACTAAAACATGAAGATAGTGAAGGTAAAACCATTGAATCAAAGTTCAACGTCCTGACATGTGTAGATCTAGCCACTGATTTTGCACAACAGATCATTGTAGAAAAGGGTAGTAACCAATTGTCCAACGCTTTTCATGAAGTGTGGACTCGTCCTTTTGGAGCTCCCACTATAATCTACACTGACCCAGCAAGTGCCACCATGTCGGCAGACTTCCAGCATTATCTTCTGAGACACAACATTCAGCTGTTACATTGTAGCACAGAAAGTCACTGGCAGTTAGGTCGTGTGGAGATAGCTAATCGCATTCTCCGGGGAATGGCCCAGAAAGTTTGGCAATGTAGTGATCGTCCAGCGAAGGAAGTCATAGAAACATGTGCAAGTGTTCGTAACCAACAGCTTAGAAAGCATGGCTATAGCCCTTGTCAATGGTTTCTAGGACATGATACCAAGCACCCAGCAATGTTGCATGATGTTGAGGAACAGCGTAACTTTCCTGTGCAATCTCAAGTACTTGCCAATCCTGACTTCCTCGCCAGCGTGAAGTTGAGAGAAGAAGCAGCACGAGCTTTCATAGAAGAACATTCAAGAGATGTTTGGCGTCGTGCACTTGCATCTAGGAACCGTCCCATGAGAGGACCATATGTCCAAGGTCAAATGGTGTACTTCTTTAGAAAAAGAGCTCGTGGCCTCCTCTCTACCCGACATGGTGTGTGGTATGGTCCCGGCAAGGTGATTGGAGTTGAGAGTTCAAGTAATTCCATCACACCACGAATTGTTTGGGTAGCACATAATGGTTTCATCTATAAGTGTTCTCCTGAAGGATTGAGACCCTTAACTGAAGATGAAAAGCAGTTTAGAGAACTAGCTAGAGATCTTTCCCAAGGTCGCCTTGACCCTGATGTCGAGCAGGCTGAACAGCAGTTATCTAATCGTGCCCCACAATACCAAGATCTCACACTGGAACTTCCAGAGGAAGCTGATGATGAGTTAACGCACGATATAGAAGCTGAACCCGACATTGATAAAGAGATAAGGGACTTTGAGGAAGAGGGACCCCGCAAAATTAGGAGAAGATTCTACCGATCCCCCAGCTATTGGGAGAAAAGATCTCGAGGGATGCCACCACACGGAACTCTTCAGGAAGGCCCATTGCCATATATCGTAGGACCTGAACATACAGAGTTGAACTATGAAGGTGAGCCCCCTAGTAAACGTCGTGCAGTGCTAGATCAAATTCCTGAAGAAATAGAAATGCATTCTGAAGGTGAATCGTATACTCCTTCTTTAGCACCTGCCGATGAAGAACCTGCAGCCTCGAATGTGGCAGAGCCACCAAGTGTCGTAATCCCTGAACCTTTGGGTTCCACAGATGACCCTGTGCCAGCGCCGTCAGACGCCGCACAAGACCCTGGAGTTGCAGAAACAGATCCTAATACCCATCAAGACTCCCAAAGTAGACCTGAGGTAAGTGATCTTCCTCCAGTTCCTGATGACGATGAAGAGTTAATGGTAGATATAGGAACTGAAAGGGTTAGAGCCAAAGAAAGTGTGTTAGTAGTATCCATGGACGTAGTCAAGACTGACATCACCGATGATCCTTTGTGTCTATGGGCAGTCCTTGAAGAGTGTTTTGAAGCAACAACCCCCAAAGCCAAGCTCAGGCGAGTTGAGGTAAACTATCGTCGTCTGAATGAAGGGGATAAGGAATTGTTCAAGAAAGCCATGCAGAAAGAATGGCAATCTTGGGTGGATAATAAAGTGACTTCTTTGTGCACCAAAAGGGGAATTGCTAGTGACAAAATAATTCGTGCCCGTTGGGTATTGACTTGGAAGAAAAGTTCTGATCCTGACGATAGGTCAAAGACCCCGAAGGCTCGTCTTGTTTTAATAGGTTGGCAAGATCCGGATTTGGGTAAGATAGCCACTGACAGTCCAACCCTTCGGAAAGAAAGTAAACACCTTGTACTGAGCATTTGTGCTGCCAATAGGTGGAAAGTATTTGGTGCAGACATCAAGACTGCTTTCTTATCAGGTGATAGGTCCAATAGAGAAATCTATTTTCGTCCCCCAGCTGAACTCAGAGAATGGCTTCAACTGAGTCATGACGATCTGTTTCGTCTTGAGAAAGCTGCCTACGGGCTAGCTGAAGCTCCGAGGGCGTGGTTCTTACGCTTGACTCGTGAAATGCGAGAAGCAGGCCTTTGTCAAAGCCAGCTAGATCCATGCTTGTTTGTGTTAAGAGTCAAAAATCAGTTGTGTGGGGTTTGTGGAATCCACGTAGATGACCTTCTAGGTGGTGGTACCCCAGCCATGGACTTGATTCTTGATAAGCTTCGTAAAAAGTTACCGTTTGGCGATTATAGAACCTTCACCATCCGATATACTGGTATTGAGATCCGCCAAGATCCCAGAACCTTTGAAATTGAGATAGGACAAGAAGCCTATATTGACGCCTTAGAAAGTGTCCAAACGAAACCTTTAGGTAATGCCTCTACGCCATTGGAGAATAAGTCACTTCTTCGAACGTGTGCTGGACAGTTAGCCTGGGTAAGTAATGCCACAAGACCCGATCAGTCCTTTCTTGCTTCATACTTGCAAGGAGTTCAAGACAAGGGATTTGTAAGCCACGTACAGCTTTATAACAAAAGTCTTCGTGAACTTAAGGAACGTAGGGTGTGTCTTAAATTTCCCAGCACTGTACCAATTGAAGATTGGCGTGTGGTTTGTGTTTGTGACGCTGGCTGGGCGACCCGTGACAACGGAGATAGCCAAGGAGGTTATCTACTGCTTTTAGCTGAATCCAAGATCTTGACACGTGCCCGCGCAAGAAGCTGGATCGTTGATTGGTCATCCAAAAAGCTAAAGAGAGCAGTGAGGTCGTCCGTAGCTGCTGAAACGTTAGCTGGTCAGAATGGACTAGATGCCATCGAGATGTTTCAGGCCCTGTTAGAAGAGACCTTAAGAGGAATCACCCCAAGGCAATTTCGTGATATGACCCCAATCGATGAGGCCGGTGTCGTGATAGATTCAAAAGGGTTTTATGATAGCAGTCACCCGCAGTTGCTGTTCACAAAGTGTGTCTGTTGAACGACGACTTCAAATTGATTACGCCATTGCAAAAGAAACCTTGTCAAAACAGCACATAACGCCATATTGGGTCAATAATCTTGTGATGATAGCCGATTGCCTCACCAAGCTGAAGGGTGATAGCAAATTGTTGTATGACTTCCTCGAAAGTGGTTTCTATCAAATTAAGTTATGTACCGTATCTGGCCGGAAGAAAAAGCCGGAGAAGGTGCCACCAAACAATCAAAGTGAGATAGTAGTGGTTGGTCCTCATAGACTAGGTTTGGGTACCGATTAATCAGAACAAGGCTGTAATCGTTTTTGCCTAGGAGAGGAATATCCATTCCCCTTTTGTATAGTGACTCACTGAATTGTTTTTGATGCATGCAGTAGGCAAGTAGCCACCGAATAGTCGTCATAGATTTTGCCGAACTCACCTTTGACTTCTGTTGAAAACATCTTGTCCCGGTGAGTCTCTTTTGTTGCATCAAGATTTGCATAGGTGGAAAATTTCATTTCCTGTTTCCGTGCTTGTATCCAGACTCATGGAGCCTGTGAAGCATAGCCGAGTGGGTTCCAAGTCAGAGACTGGACCTGTTGGACCGCTTGCAGAAAGCGAGATGCGTGTCGCTGCTGGTTTGCTCTCCCGAGCAGTCCTCTATGGTCAGCAGAAACCTCTTACCAAATTGGTTGAGGAGGTCACGAAGAAGAGTCGTGGTGTTGTCACTGGCTCTCAAGTCTTTCTGGCAGGTTTGAGCTCGGAAGTGGTGGGCACAATGGCTGACAGTTCCAAGCGTCAGCGTGACTTCGAGGAAGAGAGCTCTTGGGGTATTCTCACTGAACCCTCAGAGTTGGGATCACCTGGTTCTATGGTCCGTGCTTCCTTGGCCTACAATCCTCCCAAGGATATGACTGGCAACATTCCTATGCCTGGCATGGGAACCATGATGGATGCCCCGGTGAACATCTTGACACCCAGTGGAGAGGACTATCAAGTACCTTTGCCTCCAGGGATTCCTGATGTGATGGTGTGGTCTCGTACCGAGATCAAGTTGCCGAAATTGGCCGGACGCCACTGGACTTACAAGGACTTTGTGGCCAATGCTCACAATGATCCAGATCTAAGGAAGTATGCTCACTTCATCATGGAAACATATGGCTACTACGCCAGCACGTCGAAGACCAAGAACTACACGCAAGGTGTGGACTTTGGATACTTCTTGTGCCGAGTTCGCTTTAATCCAGGAGATCAGCAAGTGCCGAGCTTTGCAAGAACTCTTCGTGATTAGTGGCCAATTCCACTGATTTTTGGCTATGAATCTTTGGCCGAGCTCCTCTAGGATAGAGGGCGTGTGAAAGTCACATTGCATGTTGATTCCCCATGTGATTAGTATCCGCGATCATCTCGGTCCAAAAGGGCCCTTGATGCCATTGGACGGCATTCGGAGTGAAACAAATGGTGCGTTGATTGGTGAGCTGCATTTCAGCTAGTTGGTGGTGATTTGTTGTATCTTGTTGGCTGCCTGCTTTCGCAATATATATATATTTATGATAAAAAATATGATATATTATATATATGATAGATATAAATGATGTATATATATATGTTATGATATATATGATACATATGATATATCTATAAATATAGGACAAACTCACAACTGATAAAATAACCCTAATTCTGCATATTATATTATAACATATACCATAAAATATAATGTGGGCTGTGGGAGGTATCCTTGCACATATTTCTATTGAATCATATGAAGCGAATATCATGGCTTAGAGACAATGTCAAGTCCATGTCAAATTGCTACAGCTGCAAGCCCCAACTGTCAGCAGTGGATGACGACATCGAATTATGTTCCGCCCATAGTGAGCTGCGTGGAATGCTTCAGGGGGGTTGTCCACCAACTATTGCAATGATTGCAAGCAAGTCCCTGAGCTTGCAGTTTTGCAAATATGTCTGCAAGTGTAAGTATCTATAGCTATAGTCTATATCATCTCTATCTCACTGTTTCTCCTTCTACGTCTCTGTCCCTCTCTCTATCTCCCTCTCTATCTGTCTCTCTGTCTGTCTGTCTGCCTGTCATATCTATCTGTCTGCCTATCGATCCATCCATCCATCCATCCACTATTTATGAACCCATCTATCCATTCTACATACATCAGTGTGTGTGACATCTACAGATTCACTACTGTATATAGATGTATCCTTCAGGGGGATGGAAACTTCCATATCATCTTCTGGGACCCAAAAAGGATACAATATGATGGTGTTGAGGTGAAGAAATGCGGACAAAATCCTCGTCTGTTCAGCACAGAGAATCCACCGTGGGCCCAATTGAGGTTATAACGTTTGTTGATGTGTGGATGTGCCTCAAGACTAGGTGATACTAGTTGACTCTGCATCACATGGATAGATTCTATCAGGATACGTGACTGGGTTTGGAAGCCCTGCGAGGGTAACTCAAGCCAATCATACCAGCTGTTCCTCCTTCACTTACCGAAGCCATTGTAAAGCACGGCCCTGACTTGCAATGGACTGTACCATTTCCAGTTCAAAACTCAACGTGGTTCTGTAGCACTTGGACATTTGCATTCTTTCTTGTTCTTTCCAAATCACAACAACAATCCTGAAGTTTGAAACGGAATCCCCTTATATAGATTATCTTCTAAATTTCTCTCATTTTCAAGAGTCAAACACTTCACATACCAATGACATTTTGCCAAAGGAACACTCCCCCGAAAATAAACATGTCCCCTGAAAAATGATGGTTGGAAGACTATTTTCCTTTTGAAATGGTTCCTTTTCAGGTGAGCCACAAAAAAAAACTCTTACTTTCCATCATAATGGTTGTTTAACAGGGATCCTTATGATGTTTTATATGGTTTTATCATAATCCCCACATAACTGGGTAGTATAATCCCCTATACTCCCCTATATACCCTAAACAACCAGCTTTTTGTTCATTGCTCAGGTGACATTCCTCAGGTTGTTTCCAGCAGGTCACAAAGGGCGAAATTTTCCTCTCGAATTATCCGGGCGCGCCGGCGCCTTGATGGCCTCGATGCGGGGCGGGGAAATGTTGGCTGTACAAAAGGTCCCATTTTGGAGAGCAGCTTGGGGTTGGAGGTTGACAAGGTTAAAAAGATGGTGCAAGGGTGATGATATATGTATATATACAAATAAGCATGCATATGAGCAATGGACTAAACCTATTGTATCCGCCAAAGGCATGGCTAAAGAGGTCATTGTTTTTTGTGTCCCAATCGTTCCGGAGGGTTTGGTCTTAGTGGACATGAAATGAGCAAGTGATTGAAAAGAGGCAGTAGCGGAAGCAAAAGCAGCAGAACAACCAGCGGCAGCAGCTGCAATGAAAATGAATAATTTCTTACCCGCAGGGAAGCCATTTTAGCGCTCTCTGTGGGAATGTGTTTGTAAGGACTCAGAAACTAACGAAATGCTCATAGTTCGGTCATCACGGTGGTCATCGTTCTGAGCTGCCTTCCACTTTCGAATTTTTGTGGTGTATTTATTTGGTGTATGATATCATTTACTTTTGGCCTGCAACTGTTCCTACTGGTCGCAGGTTTTGGCAGGCGCTGTGTATATATATATATATTTCGCCAGACCAACGTGCCTTGAAGCCGTTGGGACAGTAACGGTTGGCAAAATTACTTTTCAGAAAACAATAGTTACATCCTACTTACCATAATTGCAGAGTCGTTTTTTATTGTTGGGGATTTACTAATCATGGATTTTCCAATATTGCTTCATGCAATCTTGACACTACACATGTATCTAGATAAATATATATATATATACATATTTGTATATATGTAAATAGATAGTTGGGTATACGGTATACAGTATATGTTGGTTCTGGGTACTCCCCCAGTATACTCACAGCCTTCCTCAAGCTATGCACATCTCAATGATGAGAGGACAGGTTTTTGTCCCCCCAAGGGTTGGACTAGTAAACACTCCCAATTCCATCACGTCATCATCTACACCCGACATAAAATCAAGAAATCATTCTCTCATGCTTGTCTGATCAGAACTTACCCATTCATATCTTTTTGAGGGTTACAGTAAGTTAATATGTTAATGTAAGTTGTCATTATTCCAGCTATTATAAACATGACTTGTCTATCCACTGCTACGAAAAACATCATCCCCAAGTCTATGGCTCTGCACCTCACGCAGCTGGCGCTGCAAAAACATCTAAGCGCGCCTCAGGTGATGGTAGGTTGGTGGGCATCGCCTTCTGGAAATCCATGGTCTTATAAGGAACCCCCCAAAAGTCCCATCTAGAAATGGTATATAGATTCAATATAGACAACTTTTTAAAGAATTTGCACATACATTCATCATTCATTCATCCATAAATTCAAGATAAACACATCCACATTCAGCTGAATCATCCTGAGTTCCCCGGACCACCAATGAGGACACATCCATAGCCGCCACGGGTGCCATTCTCTCAAGCGCCTCAAGTCTGCGAGAGAGTACAGCTGATGCAGGATCACATGCAACTAGTAATTACTCTTTCTCCCATACCTCCCATAATCATGTAAGTTGAAAATGGCTGGTTTTGAAAGGTAACTCTAACTACTGTTGGAGATACACCCATTTTTCACTGAACCATGATTGTGGGAGTAAGTGGAAGTAAGCGTAGATTTCATACTTCAGGTATGTCTGTTAGCATTCGTTGTACTTTCACGATTCGCAACGTTTTTCCATGGATTTTTTTATCTTCCTTTCCCACTCTCCTGAAACGCTTCACCCGTGAAACCCGTTTTGGCAGCGCCTCTTTACTCTCTTTGACCAATGTGATGGCCTGGTGATTCCAATCAGCAAGCTTGACAGTTGAGTAAGTGAAGGTTTGAGCATAGCCGAACATTTTGTTTTACTCACCATCTTGTAGATCATAACATATAACATATCATGTGTAAGCCTAATGGTATGTGGCATGACACAGATTCCCCCCCCCCCCGGAAAAAAAAACAAAAAAAACAAAAGAAACTGCAAACATTCACCGTGCCTGAATCTTCTGAATCTTCTGCTCTATAGACCAAACTACATTGTGTTATACCTTTACGGTCGTCAAAAAAACCTGTCCCAAATGGTCCTAAGTTCCAAGTACCAAGTACATGATTTACACCTGGGTCATTATATTACCAACCCAAACAAGGTACTATAAGGGGGATATCCCTCAAAATCTCCATATATTTGCCTTTGCATTGTTTGATCCCTCCAAAATGGGTAATTTAATGATCCCTGTTACACCAGGCTCGAATATCAAAATCATCACGTTTCCCACCCAGGCTCTTAGTTCCTTAGAGCTTGGGACCCATTGCAAACAAAATGGAGATGATTTTGGCACTTTGCGTCAGTCATGAAGCTTTAAGTAGAAAAATATACGTCCTCGTCCGTATGATCTTTCAGCCTATAATCGATCTCTACATTTCTTTTTTGTGTGTCAGCAAGGAATTCAATTGCATACCACAATATAATCACAATGATGTATCTATATCTATCGACTGTCTTCTACTGTAATAGCATATGAAGTGTCTGCGTTACTGTTTGTCTTCAGTGCAAATTATACAGTCTACTGTGACTCGCTTTTCGAAATGCGGCATCACCCTTCCAAGTGAAAAACCACCCTAGTATACCTAGAATGAGGAATTCGATCATCCCCAATAAGAACATGATCCCAAACATGCAATTTGGAGAGATTCTATGTTTCAGGTTTGTCAACTGTTGAGAATTCTACGAGTATCTTAAATATGCTTATTGGGATGGTTGGACAGTTGGATAAACATATGATAGTGATGAAGAAATCACACCTTGCACAAATCCAAGGACATTTGGTGACTCTGCTGCCCTTGGACTTTTCGGCTGACCATACCCCTCCTGCTCATTTCGCTGCGTGAGTGTCTCAATCTCCTGTGGAACCAGTTGAAGAAGCTGAGCAGTGCACGGTGAACATAGACTGGGTGGTTTTTTCAGCAAACCCAAATTGAACAAAATTCCTCAAAATGTAAGTCTCCTCCAGCTGGGGAACATGTAAATCAATTTTGCCCAGCATTGTGTTGCGAAGAGAATTTTCCTGGACCTGGCTCGAAGATATTCCAATAGTTACCCTCAAACAATAGCTCACTTCACCTTAGTTGTGATATTGTGATTGGGTACAGGACTTACCAATACACACCATACAAATCCATACACGTGCGCACACGACTTAAATTAAAGGCTCCTGCCAAAAACCTTCATCTTCTAATGCACTTAGGTCTTGTCGTAGTTTCCGGTTCTCGCGTGCTACCTGCAAAACGACATCAACGACAATAACCGTAACGCACCACTCAACATCACCACGACGACGACCATGACCACCACCACAACCACCGCGAACAACAACAACAACAACAACAACAACAACAACAACAACAACAACAACCACAACCACAACCACAACCACAACCACAACCACAACCACAACCACAACAACAACAACAACAACAACAACAACAACAAGGACAAGGACAAGGACAAGGACAAGGGCAACTGCAAACACACAAACCCATTCAAAGTAAAGTGGGGAACTGCCTGGCAATGTATTGTGTATCAGAATACGTAAACACACGCAATAAAGTCATAATTCCAGATCACCTTGAATATGTGAGACTAAGACCATATAAGACCAATTGTTTTGCAGGATCCCCTGTTAAAGAACCATCCAAAGGGTTGCGGTTTGAGAGGTTTGGTGACTGAAAATTGCTCAACAACACATGGACAAAACAAACAAAACCTTGCCTCCAGGTATCTTTGTTCCGTACGTTCCGCCTGAGGAACAACCCGGGAGGTTCCAGGGTCGGTTCCAGGGTACCCGCCGAATCAAGAGGCTTTTTTCGTGGGGCTGTCATCTTTTGGTGGCCTTTTTTTGGTGAGATCCTAAAGATTTGGGGGTGATTCCTCCTGTCCCAAAAATCCTCACCAGGACATTTTTTCATGAAGGATTCCTCCAAACTAAAACTACCTTTGTTGACTGTTGGCCCGCTCTTCCTGCTTCCATCATCAAACACCAAGACCAGGTGGTAGTGTCTGTCGGACTCTTTTCGCTCAAATTGGACGATGCATGATTCAATGATCAACTAATGGTAAATTAGTGGTTTGGATTGGTGGTTTGGGATTCTAGAAGTAACAATCCCTTTCATAGGGGTATCCCAGGAATCCAAACCACCGGGCCCCAAACCACCAATTTACCATTTGCTGAAATGATATCTACAGTAGTAAATTTAAGTATTATGCGGGCATGTGGGATCCTGCCCATCAACAAATCTCAACTTCATCCCCACACACTGACAACACACGCTGCAACAAAAAAACATGTGTTATTTCTCTTCAAGCCCTTCACATCGATGTTTATCAAATCTTTATACCAACCTTTAGAGACCATTGAAACACCAATATTACATGATATTACCAGGTTACCATCTGGGATCCATAGCACTTTACCAATTTGAATGTGTCCAGGGAGGCCTCGTGAAGGGCGCGTTGCGCTTCGTCTAAGGCTGCAGCATCTTCCCCTTGCCACCAACAAACAATGGGGCGATATCGTATGACATGGAATGACATGGGGAAAATTGGTTGGTCTGGAACCTGTAAATGACATCTTTTTTTGGGGTATACTTTATACTTTTTTCTGAGCCCCAACAAAAAGGTAGGCAATCAATCAGTTTGGATTCAACATTGGAAACGTCATGGTTCTTGGCCACCAAAACGTCCCCCTTGGCAGTGGAATCACAGGAATTACATTCCCTTTTACATCTTTCAAAACTCCATTTTTGTTGGTATAATATATTAAAAACATAAACCAAACAAATAGCCACTGCAGCAACTTGCATCACATGCGCTACAACCTACACGTTCAGAATGTACCTCTTATAGGCAGAATAATGAACAAACGACGCTTCCACTTGCACTGACTTTTGCATCCGGCCAGCAGTATTCAACAGAACCATGTGTGTGTTTTTCTTCAATCCGTTGTTTTTTCCGAAACTTGACATTGTGACATGTACAGTGTTCAACTAATGGTGTTGGGGCCCAATCCCGGAATCGATGGAAAAGGACTCCAAAGTACCAATCTAATGGGGGTCATCCTTCAACTTATCCAGTTATGATATGAATCATTCAACTTCCTGCAGCTTTACCATTACAAAAATTAGTCTGGAAGTTGAAGGATGACCCCGAAGAAGACATGGAAACTGGGTATGTCCCTTGCTGTACAAAGGTGACCTACCAGTGGATGACTTTAAAATGAGAAGCAATTGGATTGTTAGATGGGATCGTATACTCTGCAGGTCAATTTATCTAAACATGCAAATATGATCATACATCAAGGTAGTATATCCAATGTAAATCTAAATCTATATTAATATAATCATATTATACCCTCACCCTACACTTTATTACCCTGTTCGGAATTCCACTTGGTGGCTGCCAAAAAGCCAGCCAAGTGCTGCCTGCTGCATCTGCGTTTTGTTGGGGTGGATCCCTAAAACTTGGCGATGGCGTGGTGTTGGCACTGGAATTTCTACAAAGCATCAACAGTATCTCGAGAAATTCCAAAAATCTCAGCAATCTAAAATACTAATGTTGGAGGATATCCCTCATTGAAATGTTACATGTCTGCCACCGCAAAAACAAACACCCGGCCCTTGAAATCCATTGTGCTGGTGCCATATATGATCATATATGTCTGCTTTAATCCAATTTACTCTAAAAAATCAAACAAATTAGAATGTAAATTCAAGACTTTTAAATACTTTGAAGATACATTTATATACCTTGCTGGGAACTAACATATCCCCTCCCAAAACACTTCTGAAGATATCTTAGTTCCCTGGAGGGTATTCGGGTATTAGACTTGCAGCAAATTTACGTGGAAAAAGTCACCTCAGCATTTGGCTCCCCCCAAAAAAATCACCAGGATCTCCAAAAGGAAATTTTCTCCGCCTCGCGCACGGCGAAGTTCGAGCACTTCCTGGTGTAGTTTCCAATGGTTGGAATCCGAAAAATATCAGCTCAAGTCACCTGGTTATACTGTTGATGGTCAGAAATCCTGCCAGAAAAACCACCTGGGATGCATAAAACCCGTTGCAAATAATGGGAGATTTATCATATCAACTGGTTGGCCGGATTTCTTCCATCAACAGTATCATCCCTCATCTAGCTGTAAGAAAGAAAAACAGAAAAAAACGTCATGAGGTTGAAATATGTTGATATGGTATCTGCATGAAAATTGCTTTGTTTGTTGTCGTTTCTTAAGTCTCTCTTTGCGTAGGTTCTTTCCGTGCTTGCTCGCATCTTGTTTGCAGTGGAAATCTGAAAAAGCGTATTAATACTGTAATATCATTTCAGACTTTTGAAATCTTTTGAATAACAATTTTGACAGAACCACCTCCAACATGTGTAACAAAAAAATCAATCTTAATTGTGGAAACAATATACCCTCCAGGGAAATAACATATTCCACTCATTATAACAGGAGAATCATCACCACCATCGTCCTGCTGCAACCGACTGACGTCTTCTGAGGACGGTCCCGCGTCAACCTAGCAAACGCCATAGCGGCGACGCCAACAAAAATTCATGGCTGGAACCCCCTCCCACTAGGTTTCTGATATGTTCAGATTATGATTTTTTGTTTCAAGGGGGACATGTTTTGAGGTTACATTGTTACATATCGTTTTTGTGGGGGAGTAGCAGTTTCATGAGAAAATCCCAGGAAGTATTATGAAAGGACTTAAAACAGTATTTTGGACACCACAAACTCGTCATATAAATCAGTAAAGACCGTAAATCCATATCTTGCATATCTTACGGGTTACGGTATCGGAGAAGATCCAAATCAATCCAACATAGTCCACATGAATACCTATTCTCAACTTAAATAATGTGTAGATCCATTTTACGATTATCTGATGTAAGTCCATAACAATACATTCATATTTAAATCGCATTACTAGTTGGTGGTTTCAACCCATCTGAAAAATATCAGTCAAACTTGATCATTTCCCCAGGTTGGGGTGAACATAAATAAATATTTGAGTCGCCACCACCTAGTTGTCATTATAAATACATGTAGGAATCCAAGCAAATTCCACCTCCTACCATTTTACAGGGGAGCCGGTAGCCTGGTGTACATTTTCCCGAAGTTGTTGCAATTGATGTTCCAGGTGAACGACACGTTCCTCCTGACCCAGCTACGCTACGTGGGTCCCGGGTATGACAAGACCAGGACATCAACTCTCTGAATAAACCACACAGTGTGGGATGGTAAAGAGAAATCATCATCAAACAATTTCTTGTTTTTGAAACGTGTCGTAAAGAGATGTCAAGAGTATATAGAACGATGAAGCTTAACAGGTCCAAGATTACAAAGCATTAGCAATAATTCATTCATTACTGATATACTAATTGTATCTATTTGTTTAGTGGGCAAACATGAAATTCCTATACTTAAAAACTGCTTTCGCCACCTTGTATTGGAGTGGATGTCAGCTCTTTGGTAGGTATAGTTGCGATCGTTCGTGGACAACCCAGAATCCAAATGACTTGGTAGATTTATCATTCTAGTCGGATGCTCCCATGGTCTGGAAAAACAATGATATTCTGGTAACCTATGATAGTCTACCGTCAACCTATCAGTCGTTTTAATTCAACACATCAAGAAACATCAAACACAACAAATGATGGTCTGCAAATGGTGCAGCGAACGGAGTTGCAGTTACATCAGTTACACCTACTATCTTCAAACACCCAAAACTCTTTAGCATGGCACGCCATACAAAACAGCAAAAATCATTCCAACCACATATAGCAGGACATGCAAAACACAATGAAGCAAAAAAGTCACACCTACATCGAACGACGTACGTTTTGCATAACAATTCATGCGCCTTTGTTTTCCAGAATGGCATGGAAAGCCGCGTTGACAGAGTGAAACAAAGTTGAGCAGCACTTGCATATTTGCATCTTAAAGCATAATGGAGTGGAAAACATGATGCCACATGTTCTCCAATCCCAACAAGTCTTCACAAAATGAAGTAACCCTTTCCCATACAATCCACGTATGGTATGGTTACCTACATTTGGTTATATAATATTTGTGGTACATGCAGCTAAACATTCCATAAATGGAGCATATGGGTTTGTAAATCTTTGCAAATAATGATCGACATAAATTTGCAATCAGCAGTCCATTCATCTGTGGAAAGCATTTGAGGGCTCCACATGGAATCCCCCTTTGTGAAGGGATTGAATCGATACCCCCAACCGCCATCACCGTTCTGATACGTCCTTTATTTGAATTATAGATAATAGATATTCCAAAAGCTGATCTACATAACATTTGTACAACATTACATGAATCCAATTTATTGAAACTGACATTTTTTGGTGAAAAAAGAACTCTACTACATTGGTGAATTTTAAAGCCGCGTTTACCCTTCCCCTGTTTACATCCAATCAAACCTCCTGTTTTGGTGGTGTTTTTTTGGTACCAACATGTTGAAAAGGTGCTCCAAATACCGCTCCTTGGCAACCAAGGCTTGTCGCAGTTCATCCACCAAACCTGGGAGGTTTTAAAACAGCCCGGGTGTTTTGGGACGCCTGGGAGAATGAACACAGAGGTGTTTTTGTTTTTGAGGTATCTTAGAATGATGTTTGTTTTTTGATTTTGTGATGATGGATGGATTTATGAACAACTAGTAAAAAAAAACAGTGATATGTTCATATATGAAGATGGGTAATTGTATAAACGAAACCTTTCAATTTAACCATGGATCATTTCTCAATGCTGATCAAACATACTTTTCAAAGGAGCAAACTCGTCACGAATGGTGGCTATTCACCGTTGAATGTGGATGGATAAAAAACAAAAAACAGGATTCTCTGATGCGTGATGTAAAAGAATTGCATGGAATCCACACAGAAGCTCTTAATGATGGTTACCTGGTTGGACGTTGGAAGAGTACTTTCCTTTTGGGATGGTCCCTTCTCAGGGGATCTCACTTTTTATCTACCAAATACGACTTGGTTTCGATTAGATTTGTATACACCAACCAAAAAAAAGAGGTGGCTACCAAAAAGCAACCTCAAGCAACTCAATCAAAGCTACCCTCCTAAACTTGGGTAACCTTTAAGGCTTTAAGGGTGTCTTCCCTTGTGACTATCGCATTTTTAGGTCAAGCAAAATCCCAATTAATCTTCACCTTCCACCTGTGAACTATCACCTGATTTTGAGATTTTGCTTTTGATGCAGGCAGGTTTCATGAGGTCATGATCATCATATGGAACAACAACAGGAACAGAACCAGCAGCGACAAGAATGACGACAATCACCACCAGCACATCCCCCCAAAAGAAATGAGTTTCCATGCCAGCTCGAGGTAGGTCCTGCCAAGTTCCCTCCATTCCAAGTCATCTTGATCCCAACATCGTAGGCTTTTCATGGCTTTTCCAATGGTTGACCCCCTACAGGGTGATGGAAGTTAAGTAAGCAGTAAGTAACATCTTCCCCTTTCACTACCCGATGGTTGGAAAAATATGTTCCATGTATCCAATCTTTCCTTTGGATGTGGTGATTTGAACCCAGCGGTTGAAAAATGTGTAGAAAGGTACAGTAAGGATCAACATCACCAACTGTCATTTTGGACCTGGTAGTTTCACAGTTTCACAAAGGGTCCGTTCATATAGTAGCAACTATATATATATATATCGTTCATATACCCATAAGATCCATGTATCAAATATTATTTACCTTCATGTGCCATAAGAATCAACCAAATAATGTAGGAAAATAATGGAACATATAGCATACACGGATCCTATGGGATACAAACATACCATGTAAACAAATCATACATTATCAAAATGGAACATAATATGGAGATCCCAAATCCCCTTTTTCACCGAAGCTTCGAGAATTGACCCGGTTTTGCCTGGTTGCTTTGTTCCAGCTCCTGTACCTGTTGTCACGGGTGCCCCAAGGCTTGAGAAAAAATACTCTCATGTCCCCTGAAAAATCGTGATGCTTGGAAGACTACCTTCCCTTTTAAAATGGTCCCATTTCAGAGGACATTTGATTACTTGGGGTAAACATTGATCGTGGATGTATACAATATACATATTGAAATGTGAATTTGAGAATTCAAGGTGATGTACACTTGAAACAGCAACGACATGCAAATTGACAATGATGTCAAAATGGATCACAATGTATGTCTGGTATAGGTTGATTCTCCTTTCAAACGTAAAAAATGGGAAGGTATCACATGAAACGGCTTATATAATGTTTAGGAAATGCAATCATTAACCCAGCAAGGATTCGAGATCAAAAGATCCACCCATGATGACTTAGACTTGGGCCAAGATGGGTTGGAAACAAACCTTTCTCCAAACGGTGATGAATCACACCCATAGTATCCATGGGATTGGTATATTTACCTACATGAATGGTTGATTTTTATGGTAAATGTAGGTAAAGGCACCAGTCCCATGGATGCTATGGGTAAATTCACCACCGGAAGAAAAAACAAGCTGGACCGCAGAGTTCAACACAAAACGTCACCGATATTGATGGCACTCACGAGGTGAGAAACCGCAAGGATGCTGTTTTACCCAAAAATAGTAACTTGGTGGTTTCAACCCATTTGAAAAATATTAGTCAAACATTTGAGTTGCCATCACCTCGAGAATGCTTGGAAAACGACTACACACCCCATAGTCGAACAAAACATCTGGCAGGCTGCCAGACTGGGCTCCAAAAAGGGCCTTCCGTCATCCTTCCAACTCCCCCGTGTTTCAGGCCGTATTTCAGATTTCGATATATAGATTTACTTCCCCCGAAACTGTACATAGACATAGAACCTGAAAATTGTGATTTCTAATAGGAATCTCCTTTTCGAAGGGGGTCCATTTTTTCTTCCATACTAGTTTTCCGGGGTGTAACAATCCTTTCCTCCCAATGGGGGTCATTACATTACCAACCCAAACAATGTACGATTAACGGGAAATCCCCTTAAATGACCACAAATTTCCATCAAGTTCGATCCCCCCAAAAAAAAACAGTTCCCATTTTTAATAATCCCTATATAGCTGAAATGTTCATTTTGCATCTTTGGGTGGAAAGCTCTTATCCTAACTTGAATGCAGGGTTGAAGGAAAGAAAATTCCCTTCAAATTCCGAAGACCCTGGACCCCCAGACCCTTCTCCGCAGCTTCTCGATGTCGCCCTTGCGCTCCGGGCGCCTTGGGAAAGCAGCACCAGGAGAATCCAAAGGAAAAACTGACATGTTTTTGTTGTGGAAACTTTTTTGGCGGGCTATATGTATACATATAGAATCATATAGACCTCTTTTGGCAAAATTGAAGGTGTTTGGGGATGTTTTTTTTTGACTTCCCAAACAAAAAAAAAACAAGGGGCTGATGTGTTGGGTCTTCCTTCCCAACACAAAAATCTCCCAACTCCCTTGGATTTGACGGAGGATTTAGATCGCCCCCGCCTTTCTAGCTCGATCCGTAAGCGCTGAATATCACCCTTCTGTTGGTGAATGACACGCCTGGCAGCCAGGGAGCTCCGTTGTATGCCGGTCTCCACCAGGACTTCGTATCATTTTTTGATAGGGAATCCCTAGAAACCTTTATTTGCCACTGTTACGTAGTCAAAAAAAAGTAGATCCAATGTAGAGGTGATGCTCTAGATATCAAGGCTCTCTTGGAATGGAGCGACTGTTTGAGAAGTATACAAGTAGCATACTTGATTTAACAAACAACATATTGAACAAATGAATGCATTTAAATTTTGGAGCCTGTAGGCACCAGGGAACCAACAATTCTCCGGGAACCATGGATGTGTATGTTTCCCATCGAAAAAAGATGTGATTTTGCACGGCTTTTCTTGGTTGGCGTAGCTGGAGGTGAACGCACTAACAAAACCACAGTGAGCTCGCAATCACTACCCAAAGGATCCATGGAACTGGATCTTTTACACAAAATCTGGCCAAATGTAATTATTGTCAATCCCATCAATCCTATGGCTTCTTGTGCAAAACCCATTCCCAAACACTCAATGTCTAGAGTCTATTCAACTATACATTTACCATTAAAATTAACAAAAAGTGTAGTAGGTAAAAATACCACCCATAGTATCCATGTATGGTATATTTACCTATACACTTACCTATATTTACCCACATGAATGGTTGATTATTTATGGTAAATGTAGATAAAGCCACCAGTCCCATGGATGCTATGGGTACTATGGGTACCATACATAGATTCCCCTAAATTCCGCCAGGTGTGCTCCAATCCCTCGATGACGTTTTCCAAGTTCCGCTCCTGGAATCACTGTGAAATAGGGATCGCACAAAGCGCAGGTTCGGAACGAAGTGGAAATCTGTGTGTTTTTTGGTGGATTCGGAAAAGGCGTGGTTGTCTTTTGTGAACTTTAACAAGAAATCCAAACTAACAAAACAAACAAAAAACAACATGACATCTATCAAAACATGGTGTTTTCAAAGAAAAACAAGTAAATCTATGGCAACTTTCTTGGGATTCCCATGATCCACTTTTAGGCCTTGCGAGTTTGAAGCTTGGCAGCTGCTGCCTTGGTCGGTCCAATCACGTGGATTTTTATTGATGGCCAAAGATCTTTTGGTGGTGACTGCTATAGGGTTCAAGGAAAACATGTGAAGGTTGAATCTTCAAAAATGACTTGGATAGTTTCAATCATGTTTCCAAAACAATCCAAAACACTTCAAATGACTTCATGATAATTATTGTGGACACCAAGTTACACCAAAATCCAGGAATCTCAACCAACAACTACCTTTTGTTTCGGAACATTTTTCTATCTTTAAATGTCTGGCAAAAGCAATCCTTCAGGTTCGGGCCAAAAGAGATCCCTAAAACTAACATAGCCCATGAAAAGGGACCATCCCAAAAGGAAACTAGTCTCCCAACTTCCAACCATCCGTTTTCAGGGATATGTTAGTTTTAGGGATGGTACATGCAGAGATCTTGTTTGGTAGTCTTCAATCCAACCCAACTTAACAAAGACTTCAAGCTTTGGACGTAAAACATTTGAATCCCAACCTGAATCCAAATAAACCCATGAAAAAAGACCTGGAAGATCTGCATCTTGTTCTTAAGGCATTTTGATACATGTTTCACAAACTTCCACTGTGCTGAATCGGTTATATTGAGAGATGTTTACTTTTTCTGTGGTCCTGTGACGTCGCCAAAAACAGTTCCCTTCAATCGAGTGAAGGCACCAGTTTTTGGAAGGAAAATCATGTTGTAAACCTTCAAATGGGAGGTGCCATGGTCGTTGGAGGTGAAGTAGATCAAGATTTTCATATCACCAGCCTGAAAGTAATTTAGCTCCTTCTTAGATTTGCTTCTTGCATGGTTGGCAACATTTCCAAACACCAAATAATGATAGATTCCTTGAACTGCATTGCAAACCAATTAACCAAAACACACCCAAAAAAGCTGAGATCATTAAGGTTTCAACCCCATCTCTTTTTTAGACACCAAAAAAAACAACGATGTCTTTTCCAATCTCATCATATTAGACTTCATCCAACAAAGTCATTGCGAACACACCCCATTTCTCGCACACACCTTCTTCGGCCATCCCCGGCCAGTTTGCCAACCATGAAAGGCATCCCGAATTATGCCCTTTTGGTAAAGGGTTTTTTAGGGTGCTGGTTTCACAACCTTCCGACCTGAGACTCCCCAACCGCAGGCGGACCTTCCGGGCGCCTGGAAGGAGGGGGGTGGGTTTGGGGAGTTTGGAGGGCTTGGTATTGGTATGGATACTCCCCAAACACGTAGGTTTGGTTCAAGTGATGTTCCTTTTTCACTTGGGTGATTTCTATTGATTTTTAGCTTCCATGATTGTTAATCTTCAGGGGTGTAACTTTTCGTTTCACTTTGAACTATAGTATGGAGGTTTGGGGTATCGCTACCCAACACCTGCAAACTGTTGGACAGTACAGTAAACATCAACATTCACAAGGGGAGTATCGCTTTTGAAGGGGTCCCATCCGCACGCACAGTTTTGACCACTTTTTGACATAATTGTCACCCATGAAATGGTTAAATCAACGCGTCTTTTGAAAGTTGCACATATGGAAATGTGGAACAGGTGGTGCAGGATGTTTTCCATCAATTGTATGTTCACTACTATGTGCAAATGAACTTTAAAGACACATAGAAGTGCTGTAATATATGTTCAAGTGTTCAAACCAGCCACAAAAACTGAAAACGTACACCACCTCCACTGCAATCCTACTCAAGTCATTGTTGAACATCCTCTCTTCCCCCCGGCTCCCAAACTCCCAAAGTCCAAACTTCCCACAGCAACGCCTGGGAGAAGCATCGTCTTTAACCAACTCCAACTCCAAAATCTGAGGCGCAGGACTAACCCGTTGCGACCGTCAGTTGGGTGGCTACCCAGCTGAGTTCTGGTTGGTGTTTGTGGCAATAGTCCATCCAAATGTCAAGCATATAGCTGAGAGACTTCTGTCAGTTGTCTGAAAATACATCATGAAACTTTGGGGGTGTAAGATCTTGAAGCAATATGAAACAATACATCCCCTCTCTCAACTTCGGGATATCATTCTGGGCCGACCCCACACGCGTCTCCAAGCGCGAACTTCTATGTTGAACCTGAGCTGTTGGTTGTTTGGGAGGGAAGCTACGATTGGTTCACTAAAACAATCATAATTTAGAATATCGCATTGGATCCTTGTATGGCAAATTTACCTACATTTAGTTGATTTTTGTTTTTTGGGTACATGTAGGTAAATATACATGGATGGACTCTTGACACAACTCAGGTCCGGAAGAAAAACTTATGAGATTTAGTAGACTACATCTTCAAAAAACACGGGAATAAACTCAAGAGGGGCCGAGGGCATAAGGTGTGCCAATAGTGTGCCAAGAATATGAACCTGGATCCTCCAAGGCGTGCCAGTTAGATGGTTAAGAGGTATCACTAAGCAACCCTTTAGGGTCTAAACACCACCCTTTCATACCCCTTCAAGGGCGGTATGAATATCTGAGGTCCTTCATTCCAAAACTATCCGATTTCCAGATGTGTCAATTCGACGTATGCCACAAACTTGGTGGCATGCAGGTCCTTGGGGCGAAAAAAACATTCGATCAAAAGGTCTCGAGTCCAATATTTGGTAAGCAACAAAAAAACATGAGGAACCAAACTTGGTGGCTCCAATCATGAGAATTGAAGGGTACCCCCCCAATGCCATCCCTCCATCCAGGAAATAAGGCCTTGTTAGTGGATTAAGGGACAGCTACAGTAGGTCTTGAACTCTTATGATCCAAAATAGCATTACATTGCCCCTTTGAATCGACCCTAGCATCGAAGCTTCTTTAACCAGCCAGCTACGGAGTCTACATCTTCAATCATTGAATCCAAATGGGTCAAAACTGTAGCATGGTTCATATGCAATAAAGGCTGTTTTTACTCCCGTTCAATGTGAATTTTCCGCTGTTTGGCATGGAATGGTCCCTTCATGAAAAGGAAAAAAACCATCTCCGTGCCATCCGGATCTCATCATTCTCCTCTACCCCCCATCTGGAGAACTTTGACCTGCTCACGCTCGAAGCGAAGTTCCAAGATTTGATGTTCAGCATCCAGCAACCTCAAACAGGCGCGTCCAGAAAAACATGGGCGGATTTCCCGTTGGTACTTTTTGAGACGCTTGAAACATGAAAAACCATGAACAAAACATGAATAAGCTACACATCCTTGAAGTTTAACATGGTTCACCTGAAAATCAACCCCTGGAAAAGGAAATCCTTTTGGAAATCAGCATTTTCAGGTTCCATGTTAAACTTTTGGGGGTGTATCTCACAAAAACTGGAATGCGCTTTGAAGAAGGGCAAGCAAATCATCTTTGTGTGTCAGTGTCCTGGAGTTTTGATTTGAATACTAGATGGTATCAGTCCCCCCAAATCATGTCTGGAGGTCAAAATGCTTGCAGCGATCGGGGTGTCTCCTGATTATATCATGTTTCCCTATTCCATCCTTTCCCTTTGTTGGAGGGGTTGACTTGTATGACCCGAAACATGCTTAAAACTTGAAAAATGACATGAAACTGTAGTCTGGTGATACTGTAGCAATTAGACTTTGATCGGGTCATGATATCCACCCTTGCATGAGCAGGCATTTCAGCTGAGAAAGATAAAGCCCAAAAAACTGTGTTGGATACTTTGAACGGTTTTTCAGGATTGCATTGTAAATATATACCTGACATGTC
Organism: Breviolum minutum Mf 1.05b.01; assembly: GCA_000507305.1. NCBI lineage: Eukaryota > Dinophyceae > Suessiales > Symbiodiniaceae > Breviolum > Breviolum minutum. The sequence continues at coordinate 485,267 of DF239018.1, forward strand.
AAAGCTCCTCGAAATCATCAAATACCTCAGAGTCAATAGTGTTTGACCATCTCCATACAACTTGACAAACTTGTTTGTTTTGGCTTCTGACTACTCTCCCTCCAGAAAGTTCCACACAATCAGATTCCAAAGGAGATGCAAAGTCTTTCATAAAGTCCACACTACAAAACGACAAACAGTGACCTTCTAGTTGGTGGTTGAACCAACCCCTTTGCGCAATTTGTTTTTTCAAAATGGGTTCATCTTCCCCAAATAGGGATGAACAATAAAGAAATCTTTGAAGTTTCACCACCCAGTGTTACCTCCATTCCTTCCCCCCAAAAAAAACACCCCCCGGTCACCCGCCTCTCAGCATTCTGCTGCTCATTGCGTCGTGACGTCTGCAGTTCTTCTTCCAACCTGCCAGATCCATATCGGTGGCCGGGTGGAACCCGGGTGAAACGGTTGCCCCGGCCTCTTAAGCTGAAGATGCAAACGCATGTACTCCTGTAGCTGACTTCGCTTGGATTGGTAAAGGTCTTGTGATGTCATGGTGTGGGGGAGACCTACCAATTTTTCACAATTAAGGTATTTAAAGTATATAACTTGGGTTCCTTGCAAATAAAATGCAGAAAAAGGAAGTTTGAATGTTAGAAAGGAAAAACATGTTGATGTGGCGGCGGGTGTGTAATCTCCTTGCGCAATTTCTTGGAGAGTATGGAAGCCGTGCATTGGGCCTGATATTGGGATCAGCCATGATCATCATCATTGTAATCGTCGTCGTCGTCGTCGTCGTCGTCGTCGTCGTCGTCGTCGTCGTCGTCGTCGTCGTCGTCGTCGTCGTCGTCGTCGTCGTCGTCGTCGTCGTCGTCGTCGTCGTCGTCGTCGTCGTCGTCGTCGTCGTCGTCGTCGTCGTCGTCGTCGTCGTACGTCGTCGTCGTCGTCGTCGTCGTCGTCGTCGTCGTCGTCGTCGTCGTACGTCGTCGTNTACGGTACGTCGGTACGTACGTCGTACGTCGTCGTACGTCGTACGTACGTACGTACGTCGTACGTCGTCGTACGTCGTCGTCGTCGTACGTCGTACGTCGTCGTCGTCGTGTACGTCGTCGTCGTCGTCGTCGTCGTCGTCGTCGTCGTCGTCGTCGTCGTCGTCGTCGTCGTCGTCGTCGTCGTCGTCGTCGTCGTCGTCGTCGTCGTCGTCGTCGTCGTCGTCGTCGTCGTCGTCGTCGTCGTCGTCGTCGTCGTCGTCGTCATCATCATCATCATCATCATCATCATCATCATCCACCACTTCTACATAGTCCTTGATAAGTGCAAGTTCTCCCTGCAAAAAAAACTGCTTGCTCATCTCCTCCTCACGCTGGGCCCAATCGCCTTCACCTCGGCTTCGTGGAAACATTTTTTTTAGGATTCTCTGGGGACTGGTATATTCATGCCTACCTTTGATATAAACATCAACCATCCATGTAGGCAAATATATCGTTCGTCCCATGGATCCTATGGTTGTGGAACGAGGATATTTTCTGGTCAAACCACTTCCTATATGATAGTTTTGAAAGGAGTGTAATTCGTAAGCTTGGGAAAAAGTTGAACCTATATGATGTATTTCGACAAACCTCCAAGTTGGTTGGAACCAGGAACAGTTCGGCAAATTCACCCCAATCCTCACCCGGCCATTGACGTCTCCTCAATTACTATGAAATCTGGGTGCCATGTCACCGTTGAAAAATTGTACATATCAATGAATTCAATGATCTTTGGTTTAAGGTTACTTGAGACAAAATATCATAGAATAACCCTTTCCTAACAAATGCTTGACAAATCAACCATGCACACCCTCAATACAATGAAGATATCCTATCATACACCCAAAGATCCCGTTTTCAAGACCTGTCCATCACTACTGTCGGCAAATGAGATTTCTCCACATCATCCCAAAGTGTACCCCAACTTGATGCCCCAGTTAAATAAAAGTCACATTTTGCACCTTTTCGGTGGTTCAAAAAAAAACATGCGCGTTTTAAGGTCCCAAAACATCAATCACCATTTTTCATGCATTTGGCTTGTTTTTTAGAGGTTGGAATGGCCTGATGATCGACAGTGCTCCCCTCGGCTCCTCCCCCACAAAAATCTGGAACGTTGGCACCTGCAGCTTGTCTGGCACGACGTAGGTCGAAGATCAGCTCCGAGATACTGCGTTCCTTCTCCTTGCGGACGCGAAATGCGTTTCTGAGTTTTGGCTGCGAGGCTGTTGGGTACATGGCACATGGCTGGATGAAACTTTGAAGGAAAATCCAACCTTAGCCTTTTTAATGGGGAAAGTATACAATACCATTGATAAAACGTGCATATAAAGCTCCCAGGTTTATCAGGGTGTAGGAAGGGGTCTATTTCCAATATTGCTATCATGGTCAAGTTCGCATAATCCAATGACTTTTTATGCTTGCTTCACTGTCAAACAAAACGACAATGAACCCTCCAGGTTTTCAGGGATTTCTACGATGTTGTTCAAGTGGCACCCTGCGAAACATGGTGCAATGGTACCTTGTAACTAGCTTTCCTGAAGCGTCACTAAATTCACCTGAAGTCATTGATCAAGCTTTCATGTGTTTCGGGAGGCTTGAAAAATGAGAATCCCACAAAACAGTGACCACTCAAATGAAACAACAAACATCCAGCAAACTCAAAATAGACATCAATTGACATCCAAATTTCCTGTCCACCATCATCTTCACTTCCTTCATATATTTACCTTAGGTCCTGCCTAAACACTGGTAACAATCGATAATGAAGGTCAACAAAAGCTCCCTTTGTAAAATAACATGGTGATTATTTTTCCACTATAAACCAGGTTTAGGTATGACCCAATATACCCTTTCTCCCATAATCATGGAAGTGGAAAATGGGGGCCTGGAAGATGACTTCAGTCTCCAAGGGGGCCATTTTCCACTTCCATGATTATGGGAGCAAGGGTATTCTGTAAAAGGGTTGGTTCACTTGGAGGCACCGCCGATCCTCCAACTCAATCTGTTGTTGTTTCACACGGTGCTGTTCCTGGCGTTCACTTGCACGGGTGTCATCTGGGGCGGTATGTCTTAATGAACATCTAAGGGTGCCACCCCAATGCCACCCCCAGAAAGGTCTTAACAAGGCCTTATTAGCGGATTGTTAGCCACCATCATTCCTTCTGGCATTGGGTCACGTAGATGTTCATGATTTTTTGTCATTATTCATGATGATTTTCATGATGGGGGGGTACACGCAGGCTGCGGGAAGATGCTGGAAGAAGTTCATCCCTCGGGACAATTCCGAAGACGATGAGGGCGTGATGAAGATATCGTGGAAGTCTTTTCCAAAGGCTCCAAAAACATCCCCCAAAACACTTGGGGGACCTTGACCCGAAACATCTGGTCAAGTTATCAAACATGACACTGCTGAAATCTTAACATGGAAATATGGAACCTCAAAACTAGCCACTAAAAATGGAGATTGGGACCAAAAAAATCCATGATAACTTCAAGTTTCAGCCCTGTTTGAAAAAAACTACGTTTTTTTTTGCTGTTATAAACATCATCGACCTAAAAAAAGGTATTTAGTGTATTTTCATTGGGGCTACAGCAGTTTCAGCTACCAGTAGAGATAGCTACGGGAGAAAAAAGGAGGGTTTGGATCCAATCGGCTTGATCCAAAATGGCACGATGAGTCGCACCCGCTCTTAGACATCCACTCTAGTACACTACGTGAACAAGCTGTGTAGCACCTGCATGGAACTTCCAAAAGGTTTGCTACAATCGTTGCAAATCTAGAAGTTTCCATGGTTGACTCAATGGATCTGAAACCAGATTTTGTATCTTGCACGTCTTACTATAGCGTCAAATTGGACTGCTCCCCCCAATTTCCACAGAAAGTTTGAAGTATTTGAATCTGTTTGAATCCACCACCTAGAGATTTTTGTTCAACAATCCGCATCTTCCAATGGGGTGCTGATTGAAACAAAGAGGGATGGTATGTAACAAAAATCAGTCATTTGGCACCCCAACTACAAGATCCTGGTCAAAAGATGTCAAAAGTGACATCTCCCTAGTTTCGAGGGAAAGGGTTTTCGACAGATTTCGGATATACTTGGAGAATCATCCCAAGCCTTGTAAGTGGTTAATAACCAAGGTGATCGTAAGTCCCCTAAGGATCGGGTTAGTCTAGTTATAAATGGCTTGGGTTTACCCCCTTAACGAACCGCGGTTTCCAAAGTGGGGGCCCATCCTCCAAGTAAGTTTCCATCTTTGAAGTTGGTAAGTGGATCATGGTCGGATCCCGAATCTGTACCAAACTCATTTAGGGGCTCCTCAGTTTTTCTTGGAATTCCCGAGGGTTTACCAAGTTACACCGATTCACCATTGAGACATCAAATCGTCTTCCACTCACCATGCTGGTTAGATAATATAGAGATTCCCATAGTGAATTATATGCCTACTACACTTGAGGATGATCACTGATCACAGTCTTTAATTCTGACACAAAAACAACTGCATCCAGTGGTGTTCAATCATCAACACATGAGCTGTGGTTTTTTTGGTGGTGTGGGGTGTATACACTGGCAGAACATGCCTACGCCATGCCTACGCGGTAGGTTTTTACCAAGGTTTTGGCCTACGCGGTGTGTAGGCTTTGTGCGGCGCCTACGCGGAAGCTACGCGGTTCTTTTTGGGGCGGACCTTTTCTTCCTTTTTGCGGACGAATGAGGCCTTTTGGGCCTTCATTTCTTTCATTTTGATCTTTTGGGTATTCATTTCCTTTCATTTTGGCCTTTTGGGTTTTCATTTCCTTCCATTGTCGTTTTGGGGTTGCACAAGTTTGTACAAGTACTGGCTGTGGCTGCCACCATATACAATAAGGGGACATCAAAGGTTGCTGGGCCATAGATGGAATTGGAACCAAAAGCCTACGCGAATGCCTACGCGGAGCCTACGCAGAACATCCGCGGACGTTGACTAAGTTTTGGAGTAAAAATGTGACTTTCCTTCAAACAAATTGTACTACATTCAATTTTTGGTGGTTTTACTTATTGGTCCAAGGTCCTGCAACTGCAAATGATCCATGTGCCTTTTTTAGATGAGAAAATACAAGTCAAGAGCAATTAAACATGTTGCTCCATCTGCCTACGCGAAATGCCTACGCAACTTTACCTACGCCAAATGACTACGCAATGCCTCCGCCCAAGCTAAATGGCCTACGCAACTATTAAAAAGTTCCCTTTTGTATAAATTTCATCATTTCAAAAAAAACCGTAGCTCACATGTTCGACAAACCTTCTGACGAATCACACCTTCTCCAACTGTTGTCTTGCATCTACCTGCCGTGGAACAGCACTGTTCGAGTAAACCTCCTGATTTGGAGAGATTATTTATGAAAAAACAAATGTACACAACATAAAGAAATTATCTGCCTTCTCGGGACGCTGAGGGTCACTTGGGCATCTAAGTATAGGATGTCAAACACTGTATATGATGTGATTGAATATCTTAAAATATAATAAAGTATAGATATATAAGTTAAAAGTATGTAAAACATAAGAGTAGTTCTATTATATATTATATATATAAAGTGAACAAATAATTCACACTTCCACTTCCCTTTTAGAGATCTTTGTATCGCACAAATGCTTTGGAACAGCTTCAGAACTTGCAGTATTTTGCATGAAGGCGAAGGTTTTACCAACTCATTCTGTTGATGGCTAAAATCCGGCGTTAACCAGTTGAGGTTGGTATTTGAAATCCCATGATTTACAGGGTGTTTTTACATTTGAGGTATTTCAGCCATCAACTCATAGCAACCCAAAAGTGATTGGGCTGCTCTTTGTCAACCATAACTTCTGCTGAGAGTTTGCGCTGAGGAACATGTCTGCGAATTGTGTAAGCAACTTCAAACCACTTCATCATAAGGGGCCAAAGTCGTTCGGGATTTCATTCATCTTCCCGACTGTTTCTTCCTCCTTTTTGGTGGTCTCTACAACTCAACATATGATCTTTGAGCACTTCCATCTGGTATAAACAATCCCCATATATCATGATATGTCAATAATCAACAACCATAAGCACTATCTTCCACCCACCTTTCCTTGGGTTACAACTGTTACAACTTGGGTTGTTCACCCCTCCCAGTAGTGGAACATGAAGGTTTAGGTTGGGATCTCCAGATCCAAAACATAGATACACAAATCCCGGTGGTCACTAGCCACCTGGGAAGGGGACCAACCCAAGTTACAATATAATTTCCATCTACCCCGCCACACAGTAATGGTGACAAGTAAAGGTTTAGGTTGGGATTCCCTACTAAACATGTAATGGCATCCTAAAAAGGCGACTGGCAGCCTGTGTGGGGGGTAGATCCAAAATATGTTATCAAAACGATTCAAAACGTCTTTTTCAGGCCTTTCACCCACCCCAGAAACAAAAAACCTACCATCGACTCTCTGACGAAAGCACCTCCAAGCGTCGCTTGGAAGTCTCCAACTCCGTTTCCAAAGCATAGATCTTGTCCCGCAACTCGCCGGCATCATGAGGGGAAAAAAATTGGGAAATGATATGGAATAGTCTGGGAAAAAACATATGGTCTAAGAATTACATGCACTGATAGGAATTTTCAAAGGGGGGAAAAAAAACGCATGTTGTTTTAAATGCACTGATTTGGGTGATTTGATTTGATATACCTGGAACAGGAAGAAACGAAGAAACATCCCATTTTTGAGTGGTAGTTTCAGATGGATGATGATTCCCAAATCTTTACATGAATGAAGAGCGGGTTGTTTTGACCATTTCCATCCATTTGAAAAACTGGTTTGCTTATGGTTAGGTACAATATATATATATACTACCTGTAGCAAAATCTTCACCAATCGTCGCCGCCTCTCGAGTACCTTTGACCTCGAGTTTCAACTCCTGGCATTTTTGACGAGACGAAATTTCTGGTTGGCTCCGAGGAAGATTTCTCATCACAGTCTAACAGGATCTACGTGATGTGTATAAAGAAAGTGGATGTGTGTCATGATTAGTCATGATTCATGGAAATTCATGAATCAAATATTGGAACAATTCAAATGTTGAATGTCACTATGCCTAAATTTAAGTAAATTTACTGTAGATATACATGGACAGTATATTTCTATATATGTCTACAATATATATTCAAACACTTTGCTTCCAAACAAAAAACATATGCATTTACATCAAATCATATTACGCATTGTTGTCTACACTTTATTGTATACATATCAAATATACAACACAAACCTACACACAACATATTTTGCGGTGTTGTACGTGATGTCAATATAGCAGAGTGGCCGCGTAAAGTAATTACCATAGGTCTCAACCCAAATCAATTGGAAACGGCACTGTCACATGGCAAAGGAGAATGATGGGTCATAACACCCCAAAAGCATCCTACTCTGAATTTCGATGATAGGGGTTGGACGGTGCATCTTGAAAAGAAATGGCCTCTACAAAATGGAAAAAAAGGAATGTTGAATGGATATAGGGTTCCAACATCCCCGCTATAAGATGGAATAGAAATACAAAATGGATTCTGCTTCAAAACTGGACACTGGACATCTTACGAAATGGTATTCCCCAAAAAAAACATCCTATTGTTTTTTGGTTACATCTTGAGTAACCATTCCATAGTTCTATTTTATCACTTGATCCTGATGGTCCCCATGCCTCTGCATTCAAATGGTATCTCAATTTGTGCATAAAAAGTGGGTCACTATGTATTTTGCTTGGACCAACCCTGTATGCAAGAACACCAGCAACACATATAGAATAAGTTCCGATAGACTGAAAACAAATAATAAATGGACAGCCCACCACAAAACCCTGAAAAAACGCATGTCCATTATGACAGTATGGTGTTTTAAAGTCAGCTCGAGCCACCCCATATTATTGTCATCCGTCAGCGCCCCCATGTCTCTCCTTCACTAAAGGCGGTGCTTGCTCACCAGCAGACAACAAGACGTTGAGTGGCCTTACAGCTAAAAACCGTGAAACAACGGGAATGAAGACCATTGGGATGCAAAACCCCTCCCAGCAACAGTAGAAAGTGAAGGTTTATCTTACTGTTGATGGTTCAGAAATCCGGCTACAGTAACCACCTGGGATATATAAAACCCTGTATAGACTACCAACCTCAACTGGTGAACGCCGGATTTCTGAACCATCAACAGTAGGGATCCTCTAATGAAACTTCAATCATCCTGGTGGTGACTGAATAAACCAGCTGGAGGTACATCTCAAAGAATCTACAGGTGATTCTATCATCACTCACGTGATATGTATATATATATATGTATATGTATATTGCATTGTTTGGTGATGTGATTGAAACTGTTTGATCAAGACTCAACTCCCTGAGAAAAAATGACAAGCGTATGAAACAACTGCGTACTTAACATATCAATCTGCCTGATTTTGCCATGTTAGACATTCCAAGTGATCCGTTTATCGAACACATGGCATACCAGCTGCTGCCCTTGCCTATGTTGCTGGTTGCAACCTATCACTCCTCTGAGACTCAACCACCTGACCCACCAATCCTAAAAGCTAGGCAACGAATGATTCCTGATGATGAATAACTGCCATGTATCGGACATTCACATTTTGAAGATGTTTGCTACTGATGGAAAAAATCCTGCACCAGTTGGCAAATATCCAAGTATGTTACAGGGTTTTAATGGGTTTTATACATCCCAGGTGGTTCGCCGGATTTCTCCATCAACGTCGTATCATATCATGATGCATGGATCCAACCAAAAACACGATTCCAGGCTACAAACCGGACATCGGATGCGGATTTTCCAACTTCACATCTTGGAAACCCTGGAGACAACTGGGATTTCGTAGATTTGCACTAAGTAAAAACGTTATTCCCTCTATAAGATGATAAGTCTGAAAGGGGGCATCAACAATCATCCCAACAAAAAACACATTCAACATGACGACGAATTCGTATTTTGTTCATAGAGACCTACTAGTTGATGGTTTCAACCCAGTTGTTATTGCTTTTCAAGAAGGATCATTTCCCAAAGTAGAATAAAAATGCAATGTTGGTTGAAGCCACCACCAACCCAAACAACGCACTATTACGAGGTTACAAGGGAAATCCCTCTTAAAAAATCCATAGATTTGCTGTTTTTGATCACCCCCCACATATCATAGGTAATTTCACAACTCAACGCCATCATTGTTTTACCCATGCATAGGTCATTTAATGATCCCTGTAGTTTACGACCCTCCTTTACAAACCGCCCATGCCACTAAACCATGCTGCCTTGGGTTCGGATCCTCGTGTCTTGTTAGCTCCTGATGGATTTTCCCGTCTCACATAGGGTTCCATAGGACTGGAATATCTTTCTACATTTCCCCTACATTTAAGCCAAATGTAGGTAAATATTCCATACATGGAGCATCAGGGTTCACAGAGATATATATAAAAACAAATATATATATATATATAAATATATATATTGATTCATTTATTCAGACAACCAAAATTAAATGCCTGGAACCCACAGTGGTCCTGCATTTTGATTGGGCCTTTGTTTTGGAGGGTTATTTAGTGCGCCAGCCTCAAAGGACAAATAGTTTCCAGCTTAGATCCATACATTAAAAAGTAAATGTACTTATAACAAACATAATTAGATATATCATAACATATAAATACATATACATCCTAAAATTGAACAATATAAACATAGCTGAAGTAAAGTGAAGGTGCACACAAATATATAGCTAAACTACTGGCAGTGTAAAGTCGTGCAGCCCAACCAAAGGTTGCCCCAGAATCCGAGTCGTGCCTCCCGTCGCAGGGCTTCCAACTCGCGCTCTAAGCGTGCACGCTCCTGGTTTCTGGGTTTTTTTGGAGCCATGGAGGATGGAGCATTGCTGATGGGCGTTGATGGGTGATCATTGGTGCTGATGCTGCTGCTGATGATGATGAAAATAATGATGGTGAAAATGATGGTGATGATCAGGATGATTATCATCAATATCATATCATCACCAATCATCACTGATTGGTACATAACAACAAGGTATATTTAGGAAGAAACGCCCGTGACATGAGGTGAAGAGCAACTGTTTCACATGCCATTGGCTTTTTCAACGACCAGAAATCGATATATGTATATAAGGGAATAACCTTCTATAGCAGAAACAACAAGCAACATGTCACTTTCCCTCTAGATTCACAGAGAACCATTCAAAATCAAAATCTTCCCATCCCATCTCTTTCCCCGCCGCGCGCCTCTTGCGACTGAACCAGTGCTGCCCTTAGGTTTCGGCAACGACTATAGAAAAACAGCGGAGGAAACAAAACAAGACACACAGATTTGTCTAGAAACATCACTGATGAGTAAGCATCATTGCTGTAATCCTGTAACATCTGGGGTACGGGGTTAATCAACAACACCATCTTTTTTCCAAACCAAGCAAACTCTTTTCTATAGAGCCGAGGGGGAAGGGCCATGCTAATCGCTGCATCATGACAAACAACAATGCATTCATACCATCCATACTTTCCTAGGAAGGTTGAGCCACCCAACTGAAAAAAAATGTGTCAAAATTGGATCACTTCCCCATGTAGGTGTAAAACTACAAGATGTGTGAACCACCACGTGGCTTCAATTCGTTGCTGTTGCACAAGAGGTAAACAGGTTCTTCAAAATGACCCATTTATCCATTCATGGATCCCATAGTGACCCCATTTTGAACGGCCAAAGTGACCTGCAATCAATTGGCAAGGATCATCATCATGTAAAAAACTTTGAAAAAAAGAAAGCATTGTGCAAAACAGTTGAACCTCAAGTTTGGCCGTAAAATACCGTGAGATGTTTGGGGGGCGCCCAAGCATTTTCCATGTAGAAAACATCTAAATCATCCAATTGATGGCCAACATTTGAAGATTTATAGGTGGATCCACTAATTACTGTAATTCCCAAATCTGAACGATCATAAACTCCAAAATCACTCCCTTATTTTCAGAACTTAGGTCGTAATTTGGGTTGACGTCGGTTGACGTCGCTATAATTCGGGCAGAATGTAATCTTTTTGGGGGGTGCCATCCGTTTTCAGTGACGCGGTGAACTCGTTCAAGAATGAAACACAAAAACAAGAAACACATATCTTGCAACCAACCAACTTCGAGACTCTCAAAAACGCAAAGCTGCTTGGGATGATGAATTCCTAGCTCTCATTAAAAAAAACAAGTGAATCCCTAGACCCTGGGATGATTTTCAGGAAAGCCTTCAACACCTAGGAATCGTGACCTCAATTTACAAGTATCCCGAATCATCCTTGTCTGAATTCCCATAGGATCCATGTAACCGTATATTTACCTACACGAGTGCTTTATTATTATGGGTAAATGTAGGGCAAATATACCATACATGGATCCTATGGGTGATGCAAATTTTATGAAATATCACCTGTCATCGGAATTTAAGGGAACCCGCTCGATGCCAACCCCCGCGCAAGTCGCCTACTTCAGAGATTATTAACCACCATCCTTCATAACAGCTTCATCTTGGAGGGTTCAGCCCGTTAGAATTCCCATGAACCTGGCCATAGAAACAATGAAAACATGGGGTGCATCTCCCCCCCCCCGTCCCCCGAAAATTAACATTGCAATATATGGAAAATCCAGCATGAATGAAGATGTATTTCCCCTATTGAACATGGGGATTTTCCAGCCAGTCATGTTAGCTTTCGGGAGATGTCGCCCCCTCCTTTTCAAGCCGTGAATCTCCAGTTGGTCAACCTTCCGCCGATGTCGAGCCTGACTTTTTGGGGTCCAATAAATGGTGGGTGGTGGGTGGTGGTTCTAGTGACCCCATTGCGAAACAACAAATAGTCGTCCAATCACAAATCCAATTGTGAAATTTGTGAATCTTCACCAAAATAGCGGCAAAAATAAAGCTTATATATGACAAAATCAAATGAAAAAAACTACACCAGGCAGGTAGTTCACCTAGATTTTTTGGACGCGGGATTCAATGAAAACAAACAAATTATTTTCGATTTGGTACCTTTTTCATCTGAATTAGGCTCTTCATGTTTCCTGACTTGATCCAGACTCTTGGGAGGAACGTCTTGGGAGCAAGTTCCTGATCTTATTGGTACTTATCAAGTGAAAACCTGGTGGGCACACGTGCAAATGCAAGCAATCACACTGTGAATCTGAGAAAATTCAGAATTGTAAACTTGCAACCAACAAAAAAACACATCACTGAACCAACAATCATGAAGCATGCTCCAGTGAAAACTAAGATGATACCGTATCAACATGATAACAATTTCCTTTTACCAGCACGAAACTGACCCCAAGAGGAGCTTCGCTTCTGGTATATTGACCTAACACTTGGTTGATATTTTCGCAGGTAACTTCTTTCCCCTTAATACTTGGAGACTTGGCACGTTTTTTCAGCGTCAAACTCCCCTGGACCTCCACGGCACCATCCAAACGGCGCTCCTGAAAGCTTGTTGGTGAGAGCATGAAATGATACCCTCCCTGAAATAGGCATGTCCCTGAAACCTGGGGAATCTAATGGCACCCCCGCAATGCCACCATCTGCCAGGAAATAGGACCTTTTCTTGGGGATTATCCCGTTGAACACTAACATATTTCTTGAAAATGGATGGTTGGAAGATGATCATTTCCTTTTGTACTGGGCTTTTTGTCAGAGGCTTTTGCTGTCATGTTTAGTTTCAGGGAGGGTATCATTTTTCATAAAATTTCCCTAAGAATCCAAACCCCTCAGAGTAGGATCGATGGTCGAAACATCCCATCCCCGAAAACTGTGCAGCAATCCCCCCAAAAAGTCTAAAGGGTTGACCATTGCCTGACATGTACTGTTGATGGTTCAGAATTCCGGCTAACCTGTTGATATGGTACATATCCCATGATTTATAGGGTTTTAACATGCCAGGTGGTTGGGAATGGGATTTCTGAACCATCAACAGTAGCATCCCATCAATTGCCGCCACTCCTGTGATGCACTCCGGCCAGATGGTTTTGGTACAGCCTCTAATGCCTGGCAAACAGAGGCACACGGAAACCCTTCAGAAACACTGGACCTTCCTCCACCTGAATTCAAAGCAAATGTGGCCAACAATTGGGCGGCTTTTTTGTTTGGATGTTAGGCACTGTTTGAACTAATATCTTTTAACGTTGGGGGTGTTCCCATCAGCATTACATGTAGAAAGCGTAACATCGAACCAACTGCTGGTGGTTGACAGGTTCATCCCTTAGGCCTATTTCAGGAACTGATCCGAAAGGGAAGCCTACTGATAAGAAATGCGTAGGCAAATAAACCACAAACCTGTCAAACACCAACTAGCCATGGATTGAAACTTCTGAATTCCGGAATATATTATTTGTATACATATATCCAGGGCAGTTGGATATTCATTGTCTGCATGTTTCTGTAACGTTTCTTCTGCACCTTAGATAATTTTGTTGAGCGAAAGCTTCATGATGAAAGTTGACCATGGCTATGAATGAATGCACTACATTGCATTGTGATGGTGTTGGGTTGCCATGAATCTTATGGTTTCGGGCGCACATAGACTGCTTAAGCAGCAAACGCCATACCAGTATACCCTTGATGTGTTGATCATGTTGATCAGTTCATGGCCCCTAGGCTCGCATAAACTCGTCTTATGGAAGAAATCCTGCACAATTGAAAACGGTACAACGCCTTCTAAATATAAGGATTAGACTCCGTATGAAACCCTGCAGGATTTCTTCTGCACAAAAAGAAGGCTGTTGCTTCGATTTGGATCAACACCACCAACGTTTCACCCACACAGTTTCCATCAATCGCCTTCTTGTTTTTGGTTGGTGCAACAAGCGAACACATCGCACAATCGAATTGTTTCGGGCCGGGCACATTTTGGACCACCGGGCCCCCAGGTCCAACCAAGTCCCTGGCATCCTGATGGATTTCAGATAGGTGGCGAGCTGCCAAAAGATGTCAGCAATGATTGTCTTCTTAAGCGAAACAAAAAGGCCACACAACTCTCATGGACTCATGGCAATCAAAACCCACAAAATAATCTGCAAGAATGATGGCCTCCTTCATGATTGCTTTTCCTTTAAACCAAAAAACATACAAACTCTTTACAGCTTTGGTTTTTTCTCGCTTCACCACCTGCGACACTAGAGAAATCAATCGCCAGTATCTCCAGCAATTCATCCATCACCATTTAGACCCAACAGCAGCGTGGCATAACCAAAGAAGGACTGTGGCGATCGAGTTTTGTGCTCGGGGCTTGCCCCGAGTTCACTATCCTGACGCAAGGGGGAACCCCATGGGTCGACGGGGGATCCGTGGAAGTTGCTGTTTTTTGTGAAGTTGACTTCCCCCTAAAACAAAAAACATCCAAGAAATGGAGGGCAGGCAGGTGCACGTTTGAATTAATTATCTTGATGTTTGAAGAAAACGAGGAACATACAGTTGTCATATGTTTTTTTTCTATTATCAAAGAAAAAAGACCCGCTTAAACATCTAAATGAATAACATGATACCTGTTTATAGCCAAAACATCCGCACTTGTTGGTGCACATGTTCAGCCATTCACAGTACCATAGCAAATCCATGAATGTTGATACTGTACATTGACCAGGAAAGAGTACTTGACCGGTTTGAACGCCCAAAGGCATCATGTTGTAGTAGAATGGTGTGCTTTTCATAAGTGGCTAGTGACAAGCCAAACCACCCAAATAGATCTAAATAGGATTTACAAGTCTCAAACTATCTTAAGTGATTTGGGTGATTCTGGTGGTCCTCTTGCCCTTTAAGATTGGGACATAGCTCTAGTCCCAATCCCTTCTTGACCCCCTTCATGAAGGCACACAAAACTCCGGCTCAGTTCGACATGATCGAATGGTAAAAAGTCTATGGAAGACTACTGACCCCCCCATCATTCCAACCTCCCCCATATACAGGCCCACATGGATATTTTCCCACCATCTTAAAAGCGCAAAATTTCTCTTCCATCAACTCATCAACAATGTGTGAACGGTACCTAAAATGGAGGAATCCTCACCTATCTAAGCTGCATACATTTGGGGCCTATATAAGGGATTCCCCAAACCACCCCAAAACTGCCTCTAAAAAGCAGTAAGGTACCTCTAAATCAGGTATACCGGTATACTCTGAATCCTTTGATCAACCCTCCCGGGCCTCAACTTCGGATTGCTGCCTTGCCTTTACTTCCGGTTGAGGTGAATCGGGCAAGGTCTCAGGAAAGCTGTCCTGAACGAGGTGGGCCACCAGTAAGAAGTACGGGGCCCATAACTCCACTTACAGGGGATAACCCCAGTTACTCTTCATTTATTTTCGGCCATTTATAGGGGTTATTTCACCTCATTTATAATGATCGTAGGAGCCCGCCTTGAATGACCAATGACCAAGTGGATCGTGTTTGGTAAAGGTTTCAATCAAGGAACGGATCAAAGCTTCGGAAACTTTACAAAGAACATAGCGGATAAAATGTCTTCCAATTTTTGCGGCACAAGGTAACAGTTTTACATATCTGGATGATTCACAACATACATACATAAATCACATAAATGACAATTATGGTCATATATGAGGCATTGAAAATCCACCACGTTCCATGGAGGAAAACATCTCACTACTGGTGCGTTCTATTCCATCTCATATTGCAGCAACTTACCTTCTGAGTTCACCCTACAAAAAAGGTTCAAGTTGCCTCTGCTTTCTTTGGGGGGGGTTGGAAATGTTACATTTCCCCCATCAAAAAACTTGTAAATCTTCAAACACGTTCCACATGTTCTTCTTGAGGAAAAATCCTCCAGATAGCTTCTTGAAGTTGGATGTTTTGTCTCTTCTTTTGTGTGTGTTACTTCTACTTCAATAGGATCTGATAGCGGATATGTGTGTATATATACATCATAGTGATACAGGTTGACATGAAAATAAATAAAATTGATAGTTCTCAACAATCTTGCATTCAATATTCAACAATATATAATATATTCATCATAAAAATGAAATGTGATTAACATCCTTTCAGTGGTAAATCGTTTGACATTGGAAACCATCAACCATCCAAGTCTCCTGCTGCGACAGAACGATCTCACCCTGACAGACCTCGTCTTTGCCTCAGGCGGCTGGAGAGGAGACAGCTCCACGTGGAGGAAAACGTGGGTGAAATGTTGATGGGGTTCAAACCTGAACCATTTCGACACATGAAATAAAGGCGAAAAAACAAACTGATTTTTCTAAGCAGGATTTCTCTAACAAGAGGGTGGGATTTCCCTCTCTCAACTAGCATTTTGGGCTTATTTCCTGTCACAACACCTCACAAAAAAAGGCAAAATCCCAAGCCTAGCCACGGACCCCCAAAACTACTCCCGCACCTCTAAGGGTGTAAGAAAGGGTGAAAAAATATAACCTGTCCCTCCTCAAGTCCATAGTAAATCCTTATTCCTCTGCAAAGGTAGCCTTGTGGCGGGGGGGGCAAGGATTCCGTTGTATATCGATTATATATAGAAATATATATCAGCCATATAGTAGCTGGTGAATCTTGTGTTTCTTTGCACCGCATGTTTGTGATGATCCATTAGGTTTTTCATGGAGATCTTCACCAACGTGCATCACAAGTGACTGGTCTCATCAGCCTGGATGACATCACCTGGATATCAATGGAAGGAAACAACAATTCAATGACTCAACTTTGTTTGATGGACTTCGAACAAGAGCAAATTTAATGTTTCAATCAAATATCCAAGATGATCTTCGAATCTCCAGTGGTTCAGTCATACGTTCCTCAAGTTATCCTAGCCGATACATATAACGTCCCTTTTGGCACAGAAATCATTGATGTCTGCCCTCTGACGTGGAGTTTTCCTATGTTTTCCCGTTCAACAGCCCAACAACCCGACACACCTTCCGCCTCGCTCTCCGTCCGTTGGGTTGGCGACACTTCCTGGAAGCGCCGACAATAGTGGCTACAACTCCCATAAGAGGGTCCCACTATTGACAGTCCCTGGAGAAATCCCTAAGACATACCAACTTGGGAAGGTTTATTTTTTGGGTATACCCCTTGGAAGTCCAAAGACCTTTAATTCAATGGTCTGTTGGAAAAAAACAGTATATCAGTATTGTAGTAAGGATTCATTTCATCAACAATGCCAGGGCACTCTTATTTTGATAGTCCGCCTGACTTGCAAACAAACACCATGCCGTAAAACTAACGGGTTTTGGCTGATTTTCCAAGGGCTATGTTAGACATTTCCGGGAGGATACGACTCCTATGAAAAATATAAGAACTCAACCCTAGGATTCCAGTCATATTCTCATATGATGATTAGGGTGTCCAATCACCTCCTCCGCATAGTATTTAGGTTCCATGACATTCTGATTGGATCCCTAGGTCAGGACACAAAAACTAGGCTTTCTAATGGATGTTGCGATTTACAAACCTCCTCGGATGGCAAAAATCATATGCTGCAAAATGTCACTCCAAAGATTCGAGAGTTCCTCCTTCAGAATGCAAGTTCAACGAGCACCAACTCAATCATACAGTAGTATATTAAAAAACAAGGAGATGCCTGAGATGCCTTACAAAATTCACAGAAACTTTGGGAGTGGATTGGTTCCGCTCCAATGTAAGAATCATAGAAATTAGTCCTGAAACACGTAAAGAAAAAAAGCGACACAAGGCCTAGTTTTGGGACCGATATGTTCTGTTTGGGTTGTGATTCACTGACCCTCTTCTTCTGTTGGTAGACTACAATGTAGACTATAATCTTCCGAGTATTTTCCAATCCCTATATGGCGCAGCAACATTTCTTGCTTTGAAGAGATTGATTTTCTAAAGCCACAACAAAAAGCCTTCCTCTATTCAGCGATTTGCTTAGGATGCTTGGAAAAAGTCAATCAATAAAACATATTCTCCCATAAATGGCGGTTTAATGGTGATTTACCTTGATACAACCCGTAAAAAATCACCTGAAAAACAAAACATCCAAGTATTCTTTCGGCCAAGTTTTGACATTCTCACCTCCAACCCGCAAGGTGGTACCCGGAGTAAAAGTCCTGTGGTCTTTCTGGAATTTCCACCCATTCCTCGTCCTTGACCTGGATCTATAGCCGCTACAGGACCAATACAAGTAGCTAACAACTGAACCAACTTCCACATGTTTTTTGTTGACACCCCCCCCTTTCAAATTGGTACTTTCTGACCAAAGAAAGTAGATTGACCGTTGCAAATTTCCATTTTATTTGGGGTTGACTATCTAAATATCTCTACTTTAAGACAAGCTTTTCTTTTACAGTCCAATACTCCTGTGAATCGATGTGGGTCTGATTTTTTCATGCCTGGCCGGGATGGGATGGGACAGAGATCATCCTAAGGTTTTCCTGAAAGTCGAACCCATCGGTAGGGTGCGGTTGTGTGACGCAAATCCTTTGGGAACAACCGTGAAAATTCCAAATATTTCCATGTCATAGGGGATAATTTTGATCCGTTTCCCAGATTTATGCAATTGACACCTCGATGTGTCTTGGTATGTTTTGATTGCTTCACACGGGCCGAAAAAATGAACGCCAAGAGGACAAAGTTCACATTAGTTTCACACCTTTGACGGCCTAACTGACTCCCACCCCTAGATACCCCTAGCGTATCCCTGGCCCCATCATCATCATCATCATCATCATCATCATCATCATCATCATCATCATCATCATCATCATCGAAAACGATATACTCCCTAACAGTTTTACATTTCGCCCCTGAACAGTTTCCTTCCCAAAAGGAAAGTAACTACTCTTCCACGCATCATTTTTCAGGGCCGGGCTACTCCCCCAAAAAACTAACATGACACTTAAAAAAACAACCATCATGAATGAAGATGTATCTCCTATTTAAAAAATGGTGATTTTCCAGGCAGCCATGTTGGATTTACGGGGGTTATTATGCTAAACTTCGGGGGTACTTGTAGTATATATCAATCCGTGTCAATCCACTTCTGCCACTAAGATCACTAGTTGGTGGTTTCAACCCATTTGAAAAATATTAGTCAAATTGGAAACCTTCCCCAAGTAGGGGTGAAAATAAAAAATAATTCAAACCACCACCTAGATCAGGTAACTTGATGCGATTCTTTTAGGTCAGCTGGACCTCTTCGGGACCATCCACTTCTCGATCCTCCTCCGTTTCTATCGTAACGGGAGCTTCAAGCTCCTGGGAGATTTTTTGACGCCATGGGGGTTTTCTGAGAGCACACAGGAAATCCCTTTGTTGTTGTAATTTGGCATTAAGAAATTTGAAAATGTAGAAGCATCAAACGTTGCCAATTTTTTCAGCTTTTTAATTAAGTCAACTCTACAACACAACATCCAAGCAACCTGTGCGTGCAACTTCACTTGTGAACCCCCATCGCCAGGGTGAAAGATCTCAACACATTGAAGGCAAATTCTAGATTCTATATAATTCTATCATATTTCACGAACTGAAATGTCTCTTCGGAACTGCTCTAAACCAACGTTCCTTTCGAGAGGGTGGCTCGATCCTAAATCACCATTGAAATACCATTCGCGAAGACTCGTGCTAGTCATGTCATGTCATACTTGACACAACTTTTCATGGGATGATTACACTCCAGTAAACGGAGGAACTGCTGGCGGGAAATTCCGAGAACTGACGGCACACGTTGTGGAACATTTCTAGCCAGCTCATGTTAGATTACGGGCATATAAATCAAGAAGCATTCAATAATCACTTCAAAAGCCCTGGTACGCAGCGGATGGATTTTGTTGTCTTCGGAATTTGGGGGGAAGCTTTTTGGCTCCCATGAGAAAGCCAAAAAATTCTGGAATTCAGAAGTTCTGCCGAGCTGAAAGAAAAAGCTCCGGCTCGCCAAGCAGATTTTTTGCTGACTATTATTTGGATTTAATGTTAAGTATGCCCAAGTGGTGACAGCCACGGATGTTTGTCTATCAAATGTATCATCTGGCCGAATTTTGTCCACCCAAACATCTCCTGGTGGTCTCTAATGCAAAGGAAGGAGACTTCTATCAACTTATCATTGATGGGCAGCAGGTAGCCGAAAACATCATTAACACATCATACGTGACAATATATCCTTATGTTTCTGATGCTGTTTCGGGCAAGTGTATAATAAACAACTTACGTAAATCTAGTTGGTGGTTTCACCTTCTGAAACTTGAAACTGTTTGTTCATAATTCACGTGGCAAAAATCTTCATGAAATCAAGTTCAAACAATATACCCTAAAGGGTAACAAGAAACAACTATAACAAACCAAAATACGACAAACACCCGAGAAACCAGGATGAACATAATCATATTTCACCAACCTTTAGACTATCTGGTTATTTTGTTGAGCATTCCACACTCCTTCAAATTCATGATATAGCACTTACCAGGCGTCCTTCCCAAAAAGGCTTTGGGAAAGTCGTCCTTCCCCATCCATCAGTTTTTCAAAAATCTCTCCTGGCTACCCTCGTTCGGTCGCAGCTCATGAGAGTTGATCTGGGAGCTGGAAATCTTCACCAACAAAAACAAAACTCGAATCTGAATATCAACACAACATGTCTGGGAAATCTGCATGGGAACCCTAGAAAAAAATCCTAACTTGAGTTTGCTTTGCATGTTTACTTTTTTGAAACAATATGCACCAATCAACCAATCGTTCCACCACTGATGCCGACATTAGTTCAGGGAATCCACCAATCGTTCCACCCTATGAAAAGGATTCAGCTGGGCCAAGGCTCAACCAGCCAAGCAGTTCAACGATTGATCGATCGAATCTTTTTTTGTTTCGGTGTCACTTGAATCTATGCGAAGCCTTTGTGGGGGGTAATCTTGTTGGCGGTTTGATGTCAAATATCATGGAGGACATCAACCCAAAGCACCTTTAACAGGTTCCGGGCTATCTGAAACAAACGATCAACCTCAAGCAGCTGGTCTCGCAGGGAAAATCGGAGTACCGTACTATTGATGGTTCAGAAATCCGGCGTTCACCAGTTGAGGTTGGTCGTTTATCCCATTATCTACCGGGTTTTATACATTCCAAGTGGTGCAGGAATGTGCAGGATTTCTTTCATCAACAGTATCACTTGTTCCCGAAAACTTCTCCCTCTTGCTCTATAATAACCCATATCGTTCGTTCAACCTCCCGCTCGCTCTCACGGGGGACCAGCAATTTCCCTCGAGAATGACCGAATTGAGTAATCACGAAGCCATTTGATTCCTATGCGGATAAAAAACAACATACCGTGCTACCGTACCTTAAGCAAATAAGGAACAATCTATCATGAGCCGTGAAATTGAAGCAATATTCTATTGAACCTCAAACGTCTGTAGTCTTTTTTTTTCATACAGGATTCTGCTACTAAACCACCAGCCCTGGTGTTTCACTTCACCCATGACAGTTTCAAAACTTCCAGATTCGTACCAACACTTCTAGGACACTCATTTTTTGGGTCACCACTTCAAGCCACCTGAATAGTTGCTGCCACATCAACTTCTTCGGTTTCATGAGTTTCGTCCTCAGCAAATGACGGGCTGCAACTTGGCGACTCTTGAGGCCTTTCAACTTTTGGATGATCTATTTTTGTCATACATGATTCATCCCCACATAGGATCCATGTATGGTCTATTTTCTTACATTTTTCATTTTGTTTATGGTAACTGTAGGCAAATACACCATACATGGATCCTATGGATTCCACATACCTGGAAAACATAGGGAAGTACCTTTTTGGGGGGCAACTGGATTGCTGCTTTTTTGGGTAAAGTTAATCGAAATTAACAGCAACTTGTTTTCCAGGTGTTTATTCCTTGGTCGTTGGGGTTCAGAATTCTCAGCTTTTGAACACACTACTTTGTGATCAGTCCAAGGTGGGCCTCTCCCAGTTCTAAATGGACTTATAACCCCTTGAATGGCCTTATAAATGGGTCACTGGGTTAACTCCATATAAGTGGAGTTATAACCCTGCCTGTAACTGGTAGCGGCCCACCTTGCGGCCGGGCATTTTTTCTTTTAAAGGTCAAGGTTCCACCATCTCCTCTGGAGCAACCTCCGCGTTGGCTGGGGTTTTTTCAGCCGCCTGGCATCTGAGCACTTACATCCAATGAAATCCTACTTGGTTATTACCCTCTGGTAAACTAACATGGCAATAGAAAATGGACCTGGATTGAAGATGTATTCCCTATTGAACATGGGGAATTTCCATTGCTATATTAGTTTACCAGAGGGTACCAAATATAGACTATAATATAGATGTTACTATAAATAGAACCTTCCAAAAACATCATAGAATCGGAAACCGAAATCATCATAGCCTTTTTTTGCCAAAAGGGTATTCCCGCTTTTCGTAAAGAACCTAAACAACCAGTGCTGTATTTTTTCATCACGGCTCTCCGGCTCTCCTTAGCACCTGACGGATTTCTTTTTCAGAGATTTTGAGATTTTCTTCATATGGGGGTTATGATTCTAACAAGGCAACGCCAATTTTTTTGGAAGCGAAACTGCAAATTTCCCGCTGTTCGTGCTTGCCGACTTGTTTTTTTTGTATTTTTTGGGGCTGAACTAGACTATACGTGTTCACCCTTCTGACCTGTGTAGTTGGTCAAATTATAATATTTCACCGATTCACCAACCTAGATTTCACTGGAATGATTCCTGGAATGATGGGAGTTCCCTTCTTCAGCTATCTTTTGGGGCCCAGGTCGTGTGGGGGACCCGCTAGAATGTGACCAGATCATTCATCGGAGCAAGTTCTTTGCAAAGGGGGCTATGTTGCACATAAAGAATGTGCTAACTTTAAAAACGTTTGGCACATGGTGGTCAACTCCCTAGCTACCTTCCAACCGTGCGGCCATGGCTTTGGTACCAAAACAACCACGTATTTGGTCATGATTGGTATTTTAATCATCCATTCTGGGCTCAAAAAGTGATGGCACCATCTTCCAAGAATTGATCCAATGCCTCTGCATTTGATGGCTCCATGGTAACATCCTCATTGGCCTCGGCATCAAACTCAGGTTTCTTCATGGGGCAAATGAAGATCATTCCAGAAAATGTGGAGCTTCTTATTTTAAGGTCCATGAGTTTGTTCTTCTTTTCAGAACGACAGCTCTGACTTTCTGAATGATTGGAAACAACATTCGGAAACACTAAAAAAAATAAACAAAATAAACAAAAAAGTATACAACTCTCGTAAAATCACAATATCACTTACTTCAAGTCATCATGAATCATAGGTCGCCCCCAATTAGGACAACTTCGATTTTTCTGCGCCAAGTGCGTAGGAAAATCACTCTCGAATCCCCGGCTCCAATAGAACCCTTTCAGACAGCTAGCTAGCTTGCTTGCCCCACCTCACTGGTAGCCAGCCATCATCTTGGGGGGAGAGGATCTTAGCTGCTAATGCTGCACTGCTTCATCACTTGGAGGACCATCCCAGGTATCGTAAGTAGTTAGGAACAGCCCCATTTATAAGCCATAGAGTCCGGCCATTTGGAAGGGGAACAACACTACCCAGGGGACTTGCAATCACCATGGTTCATGGTGATTAACCACTAACTGGGATGATCCTCCAAGTAGCAAGTTTGTCCCTAAAACTAACAGCATTTCATGGGCATGAAAAAGGAAATCTGGGCGAATAAATGATTTGAATGACTCCAAAAAAACATCTGGTTGGTGGTGCAAACTGTTTGAAAACTATTAGATAAATGGGAATCTTGCCCAAATAGGGGTGAAGATTGAACATATTTGAAACCACCACCTAGAAATGATTTGAATGACCCCAAAAAAAACTGATTTCAAGGCGAGTTGCTGCCGTTATCTCAGCCTGAGTCTCAATGTCAACCATCTCAACGTCAATGTTTGCCTCAACACGAGTTTCCACCAGGGCTCGAAAACATCCAAAAGATACGGCCACTTACATCGTCTTATGGAAGATGAAAAAGGTTCCCCTGAAGATGTGAAAAGTGGTCCAAGCTGAGAAGAACAAGCTTGTTTTTTTGAAAGATTGAGGTTAAGAGATTTTTTTGATAGGCTGGGAACTCCTGGTCTTTCTACAACATGTAAGTTTGAAGCGCTTAAGCTATGCCCGTAGAATGTGGAACAAACCTGGTTGCCTTTCCTTGACGTGATTGGTCCAGGGTCCTCTATGAGAAAATCCATGCCGGTCGTGTCTGCCCAGAGCCTCATCTTCGCAGCTGAAATTCCTGGCAATCAGGTTCTCGAGGGCGGGGTACTTGTCAGTTGTCCCATGCTCAAAATTTGCCGTATTCTAAGACTGGCCAATAGTCATATATGTTAGGAAACCTTCAAGAAGTGATTACATGTAACTTACTACGGTACTATCAGCTCTTATTACCATCCAAACCGTCTAGAGCGCACGAGGTCAGCAAATCACACTCAAATTTGGTATTAAGTTTGATACCCTTCCTTTGATAGTTGCATCCCAAGGTTTTTTTGAGATAAACATAGATAAACAATGACTCACCAGGCTGAATGAAGGGCAATTTGAATCCCGTAGTGCCTAGTGAAAACTGGTGACGCTTGTGAAATCGCTTTAGCCCCGAATGTTTGCCAGTCAAGCCAAGAAAAAAAACATCCTTCACGTTCTTTCACTTACCTCGAAACAACATATTTCACCAAACTCCAAAGTTCTAAATTGCACGTCGATTTTAGGAAGGTTTCCCATACTGAACCCCCATCCCCCTCAAAAATATCACCTCACTGTCGCAAGTGCCTTGTCCCACACAGACCGCACGTCTCAGGGACTGTAGGCGCTACCTCCACACGGTTCACACCCATGGTGGCCCGGGTCAGAAATTTGTTTCCCCTTCTTGGGAAAACTGTTCCAAACATCACTCAACAATCTTTGTTTCTCCTTGTTGATGTGAATTTTCCAAAGGTGTGATGTGTATTATGCGTTTTTTGGAATCATTATATGCTCCATCAAAAATTGAATGGGACCTTACCAGCGGACCCCTAAGTAAGTTGCTAGAGCTATTAGATACTCAGGTTTAGGGGTCCGTTCAGTGGGTCCTGTTGGAGATTTCTTGGACTTGCATATTACATAACAACTATGACTATACCTTCCAAACAATTCATGAATCCGGCTTGGGTAGTTTCAAAAGGGATTCCCACGTCACTTAACTTTTGAAAACTGAAACCTCGGGTAGCTCCAAAATCGCTCCTTATGGCTGTTTGGATCTTCGGGTATTTACATCTTTCCCGCTCCCTGTCTCCAACCATCATCAGGATGCCAATAGCAAACAAACATCCCATGGACATCCAAACATCTCCTGAGCTTCGGTATTTGGACCACTCAAAAACAACACCAAAAAAACACCAAACCTCAGGATGTACTGTTGATAGAAGGAATCCTGCAACAGTTGATGTAGTAGATATCTCATTATTTGCAGGGTTTTATACATCCCAGGTGGTTAGCCGGATTTATTCCATCAACAGTATGACTGGATATCTAGGGATCAATTCCCCTCTCAAACCTCATTAGCTTCAGCTGCTACCATCTCTGATTCCATGGCTCCGGCGGGCTCCTGGCATCGCAAAAAAAGGGGCATATGATGCACAATTCAAATGATTCTGATATTTAGATGAAACAACAAACATGTCCTAAATAATCCAGGCAAGCATGAAAAGGCCTGTGATTTGAAATTTGATGAGACTCATATGATACATATGCCTGGGAAAATTCAGACAAATCACTCTACGATCTGAACCTGAATTGAAGGCATTTTTGGCCGGGACAATTTGATCATGATTTTGAGTAAAATATACGCACAATCTAAATATACATGTTTCTAAAACATAGCTATATCGTTTTTGTCGTTGGCTTCATTATGTCACTACAGTATCAAGGTGTTTGTACTTGAAGATTTTTGAAGTCTTTTCTTAGAGAAAATCGGACAATTCTGATGCATCAGAAAACCTCCAAATCATGATTCCAATGCACTATGATAGTCCCTGTATTCCGGGACTGTCTGAACCACCCTTACCAAAGTCAAGCCATCGCATCTTTACCAGGCCACACATTGCTGAAAAATCCGTCCATTTGTTTTCATTTCGGTTCCAGGTCCCGATGATAAACAGGTAGGGTGTCGTCTCTATAAATCAAACCAACTGTTCCTTTTTCTATTGCCGCAACAGAATAGGAAATGACCCCCCCAGCAGAATGGTCGGTGAATACGGCATGTCCCCTAAACACACTTGCATGACAACCTTACAGTGACACTACTGATGCTAGATGATAGAATATTATGTACCTTCCAGAATTGAGAGTGAACTAAGTTTACAGTATACACTTTGTCCCTGAACCACTTATATATCCATATTGAACCCGTAACCCAATAAATCCATAGTTGCTCATCATTTCAAACATCATGATAAACAACCCCATAGGATCCATGGGACTTGTATATTTGCCAGCATCTACCACACACATTAGCTAAATGTAGGTAAATAAATGATAAACTCGGTCTACCCCCCACCCAGGATTCCGTCACAAATGAAGGTTTGTTCGGGATTCCCTACTAAGAATGGATCATAGTCGTGGTGGTGACTGGCTTCCTGGGTAGGGGGTAGTTCCAAATGATAAACAAATGATAAACAATAATAAACATATGATTCTCAACCCCCTGCATTCCAGCCTCAACAGTCTCAGCCATCAGTTCATCTGGGTGACCCACGTCTGTCTTAGACGTTGTATCCTCCAAAGAATGGGAACACCATGGGTCACTTGTGAAACGCATTCTTCACTTCTTGAGATACCCTCCAGGGAACTAACATAACATATCTCATCCAAAGGCACTTTTGAAGATTATTTTCCTTTTCCCAAGGTGGGGTAAGTCTTGAATCCTGTCTTTACATCCCTGAAATAATCCTTTTGAACAATAAAAGTATCAGTGCAAATTACTTGTGACAAATGAACCCTATGAATTAACATGCCCCTCTTGCGGTTGGTTCATCACAACTCGGGGAGCTTGTCGCCAGGGCCACCTGCAATTTGGGATTAATGCTCCCCAGCACTGCTTGGGACAACTTGTCAGTGCGGGCTACTAATGGATCGTATGTAAACTCTTGGCAAAAATGGCAAAATGATAGAACTTAAATATATTTGGAAAAGGTTTGCCAGGGTTGGATTCTTGTACAACTAACTCCCGCAGCGTCTGTCTCTGACGCCAGCTCCTAGTTAAGGCTGGTGCACTTGAGAAGCACGCTTTACCCACACATCACTGAAACTTATGTCCGGCTTAGACTAGAGACTGGTCTGATCACGACTGATGCAAAAACCATTGACTGCGGCCATGCAAAGATTGGGGATCAATCTTCCTAAGTACTGCTTTCGTAAAACTTGTACAGTGCGGGCTACTGAAAGCCCGCTAACTTTCAATTGATCGCATATGGCCTCTCGGTAAAATGGTGAAACGATAGGTAACTTAAGGTCCTTTGCCATGTCTGCAAAACGCTTGCCAAAATTGGATCCAAAATCTCTCCCATTTCAGGCCTCAACAGGCTCTCTGACCATTGTCGCCGGCTGATCTGGGGCAGCAGCATCTGTCTCTGACGCCAGCTCCTGGTTAAGGCTGGTGCACTTGAGAAGTACGTTTT